>JACEVL010001355.1:65000-67500 GCA_020284085.1 Aporrectodea caliginosa
TAGTATAAACTATAATGATCGCTTCGCAGTGCATTACATTATCGTGTATTATCATATAGCAATCGCAATATATCGCATTGCATTGTATGGCTTTACATTGCATTATGCTAAATGCAATTCGCGTGTCTTCAGATCGTAATGCATTGTATTGCATCGTATCTGTATCAGCTCATTTATGACTGTTCTATATTATCCGTGTATGCATGGACTGGTTATAATTGGATGTTGTTCTCTTGACGTTGAAGAGGTACATGGCATCTCAACGCGGGACCTCATTCACCTCGACTCTCACCACGACCTCTACAAGGGCTGCAACCGCTTCGACACCGACCCCTCATCTGGCCGACAGATCCAGCTGCACCATGCCAACACGCCTAATCACCACAACCACCACCCGCACTCCCAACAACAACAGCAACAGCAACAGCAACAACAACAGCAACAGCACAATCGCTCCGATCCCAGCCTTGGCCCTGGAAACCCTCCAACAAGTGGAAACTTTCACCAGAGCGCCATCAACGGTGGTGGGAAGGTGGGTCACGGTGGGACGCCGACGGGAGGCGGTGGGCCAGGAGGAGGAGGGGCGGCTATCGGACCGGAGCACGCCGGCGGCGATGTGGAGAAGCCAGTGAAGCAGAAGAGGCACCGGACACGCTTC
This sequence comes from Aporrectodea caliginosa, assembly GCA_020284085.1. Taxonomy (NCBI): domain Eukaryota; kingdom Metazoa; phylum Annelida; class Clitellata; order Crassiclitellata; family Lumbricidae; genus Aporrectodea; species Aporrectodea caliginosa. The sequence goes on from JACEVL010001355.1 coordinate 65,659, forward strand.
ACGCCCGCCCAACTCAACGAACTGGAAAGGGCGTTCGCTAAGACACACTATCCGGATATATTTATGAGAGAGGAACTGGCGATGCGGATAGGACTCACGGAATCCAGAGTACAGGTAACCAAGGACTTTATTTACACTGAGTATAGTGCACATGGAGTAGAATCAAGCATAGTAGTCTTCAGTGCTGTAATAAAACTGCATTGAGCACGGTGCAGTACTGTATTAATTGAGTAGAGAGCAGAGTTGAAGTGCATGAGCAGAGACGAACATAGTAGAGTACAGTACATAATCAGTAAAATACAGTGCAGTTTAGACAGTAGAATACCTTTACATTAAGTATAGGCACTAGTAGACACAAGTACAGTCGTGTTGAGTATGCAGCGAGTAGAAATAATTGTGCACGAACAATAATTTGTCTAAGGTCTCTATTATATGCACGAAGTCCATCCAGCAGATACGAATTATCATTTTAAACTAAAGTCGCGCTACTGTCGTTTGATACATTGTGCAGTATGATAAAGGCGCTAGATCAATCACTAGAATAGATTACGTTAGATTAGATTGCTAGTATGCGCTTAGATTAATTGTTTATGGCAAGGAAACTGTTCCTTCTCCACTAAATATTCGGAAAATTATGGTTGGGTTTTTCACCCACAGGCCTTGAAAATGGTAATATACCTTGAAAATGGTAATATACCTACTTATTGAACACCCCTATATTATGTATAATCATCAAACCGACATAGCCGTCTCACTGTCCTCGTGCTTGACCTACAAGGCTACAACCTAACCTACGCTAATTGACCTCACCAATTAAGTACTGCGTTGAGCAACTGTGAAAAATCTGGTCACCTATAGATTAACTTTCTTTGAGCGAAAAACATCTAGATAACAATTAAAATTACGACAGAATAGGCCTATATACATGTGATCATAGTCACTGCATGCCCTTTGAGAATGCCCTTTCTTCGGCTGCTGTAAGAAGGCTCATCCTTGCAGCACAATCGCAGACTATGAATAGCCTTAATATTTGAGACCGCACCTTCCGTAACGTCGTCTGGCGTCAGGTGGCGCCATGGTCGCATTTCCGAGTCATTAAATGCGACTCTACAGTTATCCGCATTCCGCGGAATTTCTGCTCGTTTCGCTGTCGCCATGGAAACCGGAGAGCGCTGGCTCTGCAGTCAAAACGATGGGCTCCCGCCAGGATGAGGAGGAGGAAGCACAGAGGGCATCCCTGAAGACGCATCCAATAAATGCTGGCTCCTCTAATTTCTCCTTCTCCTCCTCCTCCTCCTCTATCAATTCTATTCACAATGGATGTTGTCTCTTCATCCGTTTGACTATATATCCTGGTTGTGATGCGCCATCGGTTGATGCCTTGCCTGCATTAGACACCTCGTCGCATGAGAATTATAGTGTTCTATCTGCAGTTTTGTTTACATTGGAGTTAGACTGACTGTCCGATTCAGGGTAATTTGTTCTATCCGTGCAAAATGGCGCTTGTTGAAATGGTGTCTTTGCTGGGAAAAGAACAGAAGTATTTTATTCTATTTGCATATTCTTACCCACTGATAGGCATTATAATATTCTATGTGAACCACAACCAATTATATGCAGAGATATTATCACGTGGATATTGTTGTTGATGTTTCTGTTATCATTACATGCTGCTATTGAAATTTCTTCCAACTTGTGAATGCAACTTGTTTAGGGTTTTCATATAGTACCTCTAGATAGCGCTTCTTTTGATTGCATTTATGACTGATGGTAGAGTTACATTAAGAACAACAGAATTTACTCGAAAATACTGGAAAATAGGGCCTATACAATGATAGCAAG
>JACEVL010001355.1:70000-93049 GCA_020284085.1 Aporrectodea caliginosa
GATGATGATGATGACGACGACGACGATGATGATGATGGTGATAACGATGATGATGAGATTAGATTAGGTAAGGCTAGATCAGATCAGATTAAATCGGCAGGCGCATTGTGAACATTCATTCAAGAACCGCTTCATAAATATTCATCTACAATAATTACGATTACGATTTTAATAGACACATCTCAATGTATTTAGTCAGTAGACCTACAAGGCAAAAACAATACATTTAGGGAATGCAAACCCGGGGTCTTTTTTCGAAACCCGGGTTTCGGGTTTGACCGCCGTGAAAACCCGGGTAACCCGGGTAACCCGGGTTTGGACGGGTTCACAATTTTACATGATAAGTATTATTACTGCACTATTTCTTGCGTAAGAACAACGTCGTCGTATGCAGCTACAAGTCCAACGTTCTCCAACAGTCAAGAATTTTGCATAAAAAGAAAACTTTAGGATAATCGCGATTTTTTTATATAAGCAGTGTTTTTCAATAAAAAATGGTCCGAAACTGAACAATTTCAGAACAGTTGTGGAAGACATTGCAAGGGTTCCGAAGGGCTAAACTTGAGCCTCTAATTTTATAGCATCTTGAATACCAATAAACACTGAAAACGCAGAAATTAAATTAAAGTAACCAAATAATTTTTATAGTAAAAATTTAAGTAAATTAAATTATTTTTAGCAGCTTTAGAAAATTCACGGAATTCCGTTCCGGAGCGTTCTGTCTGAAAGAAACATTGCATAGGCCTATAAAAATAATTGTCAAATGACAGCTTAATCGTCTACATCTCAGCTTTAGGCCATTCCAGTGCCTGCCCATTTGCTTTCAGAAGATAATTATTTTAGTCATCGTTACTCTGCAACCCAATTTGGCAGAGCCAAAACTTACTAAAGTAGATTCTGCTTTGGAGACATATCGCTGCCTGTGATTGTGCTTGGACGTTAAGAGGCCTACCGTCATTGGCTTCGTCAGAACGACAAGGGTCACCAACGTCCTTGTGTTTCAGCAGGTTTATCTTATGCATGCTTGGACCCGAGATGAATAGCCTATGCATATTTCTTGTTGCACCGCTGGCAATTTTTGCTGCGAGTTACATAACTGACATTGAGCCGTCTGGCCCTCAGAATCGTGAATGAAATGATCCCAAACACCACCCTTTACATTTGCTGATTTAGACATTGTTTGGATTTGTGTCTGAAATCACTAAATTCAAATAAAAACAGCTTACTGCTATTATTTACGAATTCGGAGCTACGACGCCGACGTGTCAAAACACTCGACATTAGTCACTGGTCGTATGAAATGGGAAGCCACACTCATACGAAGTCACCAATAAAGATGGAATGAGCCGATAAATAAGTAGTTAGAAGTTGTATTACGCTGCTTTTTACGCAAACCCGTTATCAACCACTATTATCGTTATATTTCCATTACTCTGCATTTGTGAGTTTCACACAGTGAAGGACGGTGAAAGTTACGATTTTCAAACCCGTCGAACCCGGGTTTCAATCGCGTTCAAACCCGGGTTTCGGGTATGGAAAAAAGCCTGGTAACCCGGGTTACCCGGGTTCGGGTAACCCGGGTTTGCATTCCCTAAATACATTAGGCCTACATGACATAATATCATGAAGTATAACTGTGTTGCATTACCACGTATTATACTGCATTGTATTGCATTGTGTTATATTGCATTATTTTGCATTGTTTACCTTGCTCTGTATATTAATGTTTTGTTTTTTACTTAATTACTCACTTACTTGCTTGTAATGCCATGTAATACGGTACGGTATCATGTTTACATTGTACTGTAGACCTAGATATAGGTGTTTCCATGTAAATGCAATGATAATGTAACGAAATTACATGAGTTACCTGCGTATTTACGTGCATATCGTACAATACAATACAATGAATTTATCTTGTTATTGTCTGTGGCAATATACTTCACGATAAAACACCACTGCAATAAAATTGCAATAAAACACTATGCAGGTAGCGTCGATGCCTTCGTTGCCATAGAGTGTAGTAATTTGTTTCTGATTTGCATACGAAATTTAATATAAAAACAAATAATTTATACAACCTTTTATTTAGTTTCGTAGGAACTGAAATATTCTGCCATGTTTTTGACTAGCAATTATTCCTTTGTTGACGGAATTTAAAACGATGGATTTGACGACACGAGTGTTTCGTTGGTTTTCGCCGTTGAAAAGTTTTGTTTTTAATAAATTGTCGTCGTCGATTCAACCGTCATCGTCGTTTCAAGTCCGGAAATTATATATTCCGTGGCTTATTGGAGTTTGGCGTCAATTGTACGAATACAGTAGCATGTCAGTGCGCCTGGCGCGCTGGTCGGCTCCCTGACCAGGCCCGAGACGCTCACTGGGGGTCCCAGTCTAATAAAAATCGTCGGTGGGAAGGCCCGGCTGGTGGCCGCTTCCTCATAAACTCGATGACCGCAGCTCGGCATGAATAGTGTGAGGAGTAAGACGGGGGTGTGCGTCAACGTATTCCATTAATGCAGCTCAGAGTTATGATGATGATTATAGTGTAGGAGTAAGTGCATACGAGAGGCTTTCCTGCATGGAACATTCCAGTTAATAAGTGATATTTTGTAAAACAGGCTATAGTCCCAACACAGGGCTCGCAAGCCACGACTTGGTGAGCAACACAGGGCTCGCAAGCCACGACTCGGCTCACCATCTGTGCTCATCCTGCTGCCCCCAAGACTTTCTAAGCTGAGAGTTGTCTTAATCAAGCTGATTAACAATCTCAGTGGTTAAACGACATAATACTATATAGCAGACTGAACTAAATATAAAACTTTGAGGTAATGATCGTTTTTTTATCAAAGAATTGACAAAACGGTTTAAATCCAAATAGTTTCATTTCCTCAGGAATTGCAGATTATTACGAAACATATAGTGTCTTAATACATGCATTGCCGCACACTCTTTCACAGGATGCTGAAACGATGGACCATGCCAAGCCAAGTACTCTGAAAACACTAGTAAACCTGTTCGATGGATATACACATACAGAAGTGCAGAGTTTAAAAAATACAAGAAATGGTATGAATTTTTGTGGAGATCCATTGAAACTGCTTCAGTTGATGATCCATAAAAATGTCCATATTGAAAGTACCGGTATTGAGAATTAGAATGACAATGACATTAGGCAAGCTTTCAAAATACATGATACTTTAACGTTATCCAAGCCATGCTTTTGGAAACCTATCTATGCATGTCATTCTACTTTCACATTCTGTCCAAGTCATTCTGCTGTAGAAAACCTTTCCAGTGCACGTCAATGTGCTTTTCACATGCATTCTATCCAAGCCATTCTGCATTTGCAAACTATCCATGTCATTCTACTTTCACATTATGTCCAAGCCATTCTGGTTCTGGTTTTGAAAACCTATCCATGTCATTCTACTTTCACATTATGTCCAAGTCATTCTGGTTTTGAAAACCTATCCATGTCATTCTAATTTTCACATTCCATCCATGCATCATTCTGTTGTCGTCATTCAACACCAATCTACATTCTACAAGTTACTCTGATTTTGTTATTTTGCATTGTAATTTATTCATTCGTTATTACATGCATCCCTCCACCAATTTTTGCCGACCTTTACCGAAAGTTCTTCTTGTTTACTTACATTCATGTTCCTGCGTGTTGGTCGTTCGGGGGTAATTGCAGTGAACCCTCTTCATGCATGTTCTTTGATCTCAGTCATACTTTCATTGCCTGATTGTCCATCGCGCAAGTTGTCTTCGATGCAAATGTTCATTCATTCATTCATTACGAAGATTTATATAGCGCCTCTTCACGGTTACTACTCAGAAGCGCTCCCGACCCCAGCACTGCTGAAAAGGACAGTTTTGAGGCAAGAATGTTGTTTAACATGTTGTCTTGTTTGAGGGAATACATGCAGCATAAAGAAAGACCATCAGACAAATTAGCAGACAAACGGACAGGCAAAGGGCGTGTGCATGAACGGGGAGATGGTTGAATGGTAACACGCTGGCACGAAGATTTTCAGGATGCGGTTCGATACCCGTTAACCCCATAAGGTTGACTCAGGCTTTCACTCCCTATGGGTGACTGTAAAATTAGCAATACAAGCACATGGACGGCTTGCAGGCTGCCACACAGTTAAATTCGACTCCTGTTATCATCTGTTACTACCATATCATGTTATCTTACTGTGTACTTGTCAGTTTGAATTAATAATCGAGTATTATTATTATTATCATTATAAAAGGTAAGGAAAGGGGAGAAAACTGCAATTCTGTGTCAAAATAAGAGACAGGCATTGAGGCAAGCAGCACTGAACAAGATGCACAAGTACGTACGGAGAGAGAAAGACAGACAGACACAGACACAGACAGAGAGGCAGACAGAGACAGACAAAGAGATGCAGACAGAGACAGACAAAGAGAGGTAAGCACAACAGGTATATATGGCGTCAGTCAGAGGGATATGGAGATGGAGAGCGAGAGCAGGAGGGAGATCGAAGCACACAGGCGAGGATTTAGAGGTATACGGGAGAGAAGAGACACCGATCATAGATACGTAGTGTGTATAGCTAGGAGAAGGCAGAAAGGACCGGACAAGACATACACACAGACACAGAGAGGCGGGTATAGAGGAGGCAGAGAAGGAGCGAGTGTCACGAGAGCAGAGATGCAACGGACTTGATCTTTCGTCGGCGGTGGCGGCGGCGGTGGCCGACCGGGTGTATACGGTCTTGGTCGTCTTCTTCGACGGCAGCGGCGTCGTCGTCGTCCTTCCATAAGCATGCGAATGGGGTAATTGAAGAGCCAAGGGCTCGCCTCGTTCCATTACGGCTGATGGTACCCGTCACTAGTCTACTGCCGTTCGGGGAGCCATTAGACAGCGCTTGCTTTCAGCAACACGAAATCAAGCGCTACATCAATTATCCATTGACAGCCCGAGATATTCGACGGATATTGGCTGCATGCTGGTCATGAAGACGACGCCGTCCGAGCCACACTCTGATGTTCTCCATGCTATGACGACGTTCGGCCCCGTCGAAGATACTGCCTGGTCGGATGGGAGGCTGGCTGCCTGCCTCCCGGTTGCTGCACCGGAGACGTCTGATGCTGCGGATGCTGCTGCTGCTGCTGCTGCTGCAAGAGCAACAGCCGAGAGGGGTCTTTATGACCGTGGCGTGATGGGAAGAGATGTACGAGGAGACGCGGGTCTCCGACCGTGTCCAGTGGGGCTGCGCAGTCTGACCCGCTGCCATGGTAACGTGGTGAGCCCCCTCCCCACCCGCATTCGCAATGACTTGAGGACATTAAACCGAATTCAAATATTTATATCGAAGCGCCAGATTTAGGGGGGAAGGGCCAGTCGATAAGCATATGCAAAAATACGGTCCCGAGGTAAATGACAAAATATATAAATATAAAATGTCCCGGTCGAAACTCAACAGGAGGGTAGTATACCCGTGGAACCCCAACGACTGATCGCTTTAGCATTTAATGCGTAGACAGAAAATACCATTTCATCAACAGCAGCAGAAGCAGCAGCAAGCTTTAATATGCTTTTAGAGGTAAGCCTTTGTAAACTATTAGTGTGGCCATATCGCTGAGAGGCAGAAATGTCGCTGACTGTCTTGGAGGTAGGGAACAACTGTATATATAGCCTTTAAATAGTCTGAAATGCAAAAATACGCTGGTAGCTTTCAAATAGCCTTAAAAGTTTGTGTCTGTCTGTCTGCCTTCTTGTCTTTCTGTCTGTCTGTCTGTCTGTATGTAATGTATGTATGTATGTATGTATGTATGTATGTATGTATGTATGTATGTATGTATGTATGTATGTATGTATGTATGTATGTATGTATGTATGTATGTATGTATGTATGTATGTATGTATGTATGTATGTATGTATGTGTATGTATACCAATGTGTGCTTGTATGCATATGTAGTATGTACTATACATGTATAATGTATACATCGAGATGTCAAGAATCAGTACCAGATTTCAGACACTTTGGGAAGGATAATGGAAATAAAGGCTTCACACAGCATGTATAGCAATCAAACTTGCCCACCGCAGTTGCCTTGTTTCAAACTACATTAATTCTGTCTCTTCCGGATTCAATTGATCCATCTAATTCGCCTGTTTTACTGTCACCGGATACAATAAAGACGCTATCATATTATATCGAGACCCGGTTTTAGTGATATACGTTTCATGCGCCTCATGTGGCAACACGCACTCGTTTTAATAATATTGTACTCTTTTTTAATTAAGATGTATGTACACCAGTCTGCAGTTATGCAACTGTCATAATAAAGAATATGCTCACTTACTTACTCATTTGAAATTGACTGTTATAGTGCAACAGTAATTGGCTTGCAGAAGACGCGATTGCAAGTCTGGCTTGAATTCTATACTGATAGCTGAAATTTCGTTATTTTCGGTTTTCCCACATATCTCAATGCACGCTTGACCAACTTCACTGGCCATTTTCACTGTCTTACACGGATCACATGGGTGCCCGAACATAGGGGCAAGAGGGGGCACTTGCCCCTCCCCTAGAAAATTGACACCTAGTTTTTTTAATTACTACTTTTTAGTGTTTGACAAATTTCTTTGCACTGAAGCACTAATGATACTAATTAAATACGAAGTGAAACTGAGAAATTTAACTTTAAGTATAAATAACTGCTTTTGTGAGGATATTGTTTTAAGTTTTCAAATTTTACATTTAAAAAACCTCTATGAAAAATATCCAGTTTCTTAATGTCCTATTTTGCATTTTTCAAGCTCTTGCTAAAAAATGAACAGTGACCATTGTGTTTTGCCCCTCCTGCAAAAATATCTGTGGGCGCCCATGACGGACCAGCAAAGAAGTTTTGCCGTGGTCAGCCCATCCTCCTGGAATAAGTTCCCCAAAACGCCTGCGACATGAACTTCCTGTTTCCGCAAGCGCTTCATCGCCGTTCCGTTCGATCGTGGTTTCGTTGTGTTCGGCCGGGAGCGCCTCTGGTGAGTCTTTTTTTCTCGGTGGCGCTATATAAATTTGCAAATAAATAAATAAATTTGTAATTACGATAACAATTAAAAATTAGCTGGCTACCTATTTCGTTCCTGATTCAATTTAAGGGTTGTCTCTTATAAGAACAGCATACTCTCGGGACAGACACCCATGTAATGTATACTGCTTTGTGGCCTATATGTATACTTGACCCGGCTGCTTCGGCCGCCTGTTTCCGTTTCCTTCGTCATCTGACCGTAGGGCAGACTTGTATGCGAGACAGAGACCGAGACAGTGGGGTCCGAGACCGAGACACAAGGTCCAAGACAGTTCAAGACACTTCAACACTGAGTCCACAGGGTAGCACAGGTTACAGAATTAGCAGTAAAAACAACTTGGACCCTAATCCCGAAACAATGTTTCAAATGTCAGCCGATCACCTGAATTGTATAAACTACAAAGAAATTTAATATTTCAGGCATCCTGAAATCTTCTAAACAATTCTAAAATTTAAACCAACAATATTCCATAAAGTTACGACATAACTCACCTTGAGAAACTAGATGACTGTTGTCCAGTCGTTTCGCTTATGGTGGCTTTACACCAGCGGCAAACCATTTCTTTCGTTCGTCCATGATTTCGAATTGTGCGAATGAAAATTTGACTATGTTTCAGGTTCTTTATGAGACGTGTTATGATTTTGCACTGATAGAAATCGAAAAAAGTAGAAATTGCTCTTTTCAAGATCTAGTTAGTATTAACCAGAAAGACGACTTTCTAAACTTCCGGTGTGTTTGGAATTTCCCACTGACTAGTTATCACATCGGAACAAGGTAATTTTATAGCGAAAGACGTTCAAAACTAAAGACAGTTTGCGTGAGAACTATAGAGAACTATACGCAATACAAGAGAACAAGATTTTCACTTCAAGACAGTTTCCAAAAAGTCAAGAAATGACCGCGAGCCGAGACCTAGACCGAGACACTAGGTTCCGAGACCGAGACATGAAAAAAACTATCTCGAAACCTAGACACAGTCTCGAGACCATACAGCTATGCCGTATAGGGTGATTATAGCTTATTCCCTGGGATAGAATGGCGCAGAATGGGGCTTTCGCTGTAGTTAGCTCGTCACTTTGAAAAAACCTTCCACTTGCTCGTCCAGTTCATACAGGTGGCTGTGCGACGCAAGATTCGTTGCAACTTATTGCGTGTTCTAACCGATCTATTTCTTTGGGATTCTAATTCATGGAGCGGCTCTTAATACCTTTTTTCTGAAGAGGAGCTATATAAATTGATATGTGCAATACAATACAATATATGTATGTATGTATGTATGTATGTATGTATGTATGTATGTATGTATGTATGTATGTATGTATGTATGTATGTATGTATGTATGTATGTATGTATGTATGTCTGTGTGTATGCATGTATGTATGTATGTATTATGTATGTATGTATGTATGTATGTAAATGTATGTATGTATGTATGTATGTATTTATGTATGTATGTGGATGTATGAGTATGTATACATGCATGTATGTATGTGTATGCATGCATGTTTGTATATATGTATGTACGTATGTACGTATGTGAATTTGTTGCACGTCTGTCTGTCTATCGATTGTCTCTTCAAACGTTCAATCGCAGTAGTAATCATATCTTATCATGATCTACCTCTGGACGTCCTCTCCGCTCTTTCGACCTTCATGACCTTCTAGTGCCTCGGTCTCGGACTGCCACAGCTCAGCATCGTGACTGTCCATCTGTCTGTGTGACTGTGACACTGTCTATCTGGCTGTCTGTCTGCCTGTCTGCCTGTCTATCTGCCTGTCTGTCTGTCTGTTTCAGTGTTTGAATTAAGGTGACGTCACTTGAACTGATAACTTTTTGCTAATGCCTTCCCTTGAATCTTAAGTAAATAATGAGTGAAACTGACATATAACCATGGCATTAGGCCCTGTCATATTTTGTTGGAAACCGTGGTAGCCATCGTATACTATATATCTGATACATCAAACACAGGCAGATGATCTGAAGGATTGGAATATCTAACGTGCTAACTGCTTTATATCATTTTCAGTTATATAGTCGTGTTTCTATTACATTAATAACAATGGGAATCGAAGGAATTCTTAGTCGAAGAATAGAACTGGTTTTTTCTGCCATAAAACCAGTTGAATTGGTTATCATGATACGAGAACCAGTTAGCCTAGTCTGTTAAGAGATCCAGTTTAACTCATCAGCCTAAGCAGAGAACCAGTTGAATCGCTTCAGATTAAGAAGGGAACCAGCTGAATACAGCACGACAAGAGAACCGGTTGAATACAGCATGACAAGAGAACCGGTTGAATACAGCATGACAAGAGAACCATGCAGTTGAATACAGCATGACAAGAGAACCAGTTGAATACAGCATGACAAGAGAACCAGTTGAATACAGCATGACAACAGAACCAGTTGAATACAGCATGACAATAGAACCAGTTGAATACAGCATGACAAGAGAACCAGTTGAATACAGCATGACAAGAGAACCGGGTCAATACAGCATGGCAAGAGATCCGGTTCAATACAGCATGACAAGAGAACCAGCTGAATACAGCATGACAAGAGAACCAGTTGAATACAGCATGACAAGAGAACCGGTTCAATACAGCATGACAAGAGAACCGGTTCAATACAGCATGACAAGAGAACCGGTTCAATACAGCATGACAAGAGAACCGGTTCAATACAGCATGACAAGAGAACCGGTTCAAAACAGCATGACAAGAGAACCGGTTCAATACAGCATGACAAGAGAACCGGTTCAATACAGCATGACAAGAGAACCAGTTAAATACAGCATGACAAGAGAACCGGTTGAATTCCGTCCGCCTTGTGATTCCAGGTAGAGCGTTCTTTGCATTGAGTCGAGACTAGAGAGGCGTCTCCTGGCGTCCAAATTGCGCATTATTTCCCTCCACAATCTGTCAAATAGTCGACGTGGTGCTCATAAAACTTTCATGATTAAATTTTTCCTCCCCGATCTGCCTCCGTCTCTTCCGCTCCCTTTCCCTTCCCTCTCAATCCCTCCCATCCCGGCGTAGATCGCTCCGTCTGTTGGTCCCCAGCGGAGTGCGGCCGGCCGTTCCTCCCGCCTCAGCCGCGTCCGTCAGTCGTTTAAATTGCGCATACAGATCACTTCGGTCTTTGTCGCCCGCTCCCTGCCCTTCCCCCTCGAGGTATCGACAGTGGCTACTTTGCCGGCGACGCCGCTGCATCGCATTATATGTCCATCTGACGCCGCCGGCTGTGTGGCCACTGCGACGTCGCTAATTGTCTGCTTTGCAAGTAGTAGCAGTTCGCGCGTCGAGACAAAGGCCGAACCGCGCGCGCACCTGTTTATTCGGACGCTTTCACGTCAGCGCGTCATCATCCGCCGCGCTAACTGGCCACGCATGCGCGTCAAATGTAACGCAATTTTGTGGCGGAATTAAATCCTGCTTCGCGAAAAACGTGGAAATAAAATCACCTCCAACAGGATCGGATCAAATGGAACCGGGCTGCATATTGCAAGACTAGATAAGACAATATAAATTAGTTGCGCTTCGGGCGTGTAAACACCAGTCCTTCTTGGCGTAATGGTTTTCAAAACTGTTCCTTATTGCCGGAGTTGGGCTGGGAGTAGGTATCTTGGAGGGGCGCTATATAAGTCCTCTGAATGAATGAATGAATTAATCAATCAATCAATCAATAAATGAACTAGACTAAGCTAGGCCATGCGATTCTAGATTAGAGTATACAATAGTTCGGAATCGCTTAGACTAGACTAGAACAGATAAGATTTTACTAGAGTGGAATACAATAGAATAGAATACAAAGGAATAAAATAGAGCAGTGGATAATTTTCGTGGCAATGGTTACAGAGCAATCATAATAATAAAAGCTGTCCTCAAATCTTAACATTGGCTCCAAGGAATTGTAGCCTAAACATTGTCGTCGCTGCAGTTGCCTGCAAAGAGGACAACGTTTATAGGCAAGTTCAGATGTTCGGGTTGTCAAAAGGTTTTTCTAATTCCCTTACACAGGGTGTTCCACAACCTGAAAACTGTTCAGGTATATATAGACTGTTCTGAGTCAAGTTTATGGACTGTTCTTTTCCAATCTGGCCTTGGCTGCAGTATGCTGCAGTACGTTGATTATTTATTGTCTTTCCAATCTTCGTGCAATTTCTTTCTGCTTATAACGTGTTCATCCTCTTGAGGTTGTCTCTTAATCTCATCGGGCTGATCTCGATTTAACTTGTTTGTGAAAAACGTTGGTGTGTCATCGACTGATGCTTGTGATTGATTAAAATAGCAATATAAAAATTGCAAGATCTGTCATATAATAACCTGTCGTGTTTTGTCTTCTCTCGTCTCGCCTTGTCTTGTTGTCTTGTCTTGTCATGTGAACTTATATCTTAATCAGTTTTTATGTGATAGTAATTGAGCATTTATAAAAGCGCCACTCACCGATTCAGAGGCGTAGGTGAAAGGAAGAGTGTTGTAACCAGCGGCCTCGTTTTCGGGCTTTAATAAGTTGCCGCATCCACACACTACACAATTTAACTTTCGATCGTCGCCATTTGAGCGGGCTCGGGGTCAAGGCCCCGTTAGCGGGCTCGGGGTCACAGCCTCAACAAAGATGGCGGATGCGGGCTCTAGTGATATATTTATATATTATACATCTCTATGGTTGTAACATAGCCTAGGCTGTGACAGCGATTTAAACTCAGTGGTTCTAAGCACCCGACGGCCGTTGACAACGGTGTTTAAAGTTTATCTTTGGATGCGCCTATCGAAACCTTTAGTTTTAAATGGTTACTTGTGCTCAAACGATTTATGTTTACCAGAGGGTTTAAACCGGTAAACCGGTATTATGAACTCTCTGATCAAACTGCAGAGCTTTGCTTTTAATGTGGCGGAGTTGAACATTATCAGAACGCAAAGTAAATCTAGTGCTGCAGCCAGAAACAACTCTCGCTAATATGAAGTACACTGTTGACGACGACGACGACGATGATGATGATAATGACGATGATGGTGATGGTGGTGATAATGGTGGTGATTGTGGTGGTGGTGGTGTTGGTGGTGATGGTCCTCGTCGTCTTGTAGCAACTGCGTGTTGAACAAAACAGTTAATTGGATATTTTTGACTGTCGCCCATTCTGCCGCAACTTGCAATTCGGTCTTACAGAGTCGCACATTAATACGTCTAGACTATGGCTGGGCTTGTGCCAATATGGCATAATATAAGACTTTGCTGAGTGTGAGGGAACTCATTCAGCCAATTTATATCATAGTGGTCTCTGGCGAGCGTGTGATGGAACTCGTTCAACCAATTTATATCATTGTGGTCTCTGGCGAGCGTGTGATGGAACTCGTTCAACCAATTTATATCATTGTGGTCTCTGGCGAACGTGTGATGGAACTCGTTCAACCAATTTATATCATTGTGGTCTCTGGCGAGCGTGTGATGGAACTCGTTCAACCAATTTATATCATAGTGGTCTCTGGCGAACGTGTGATGGAACTCGTTCAACCAATTTATATCATAGTGGTCTCTGGCGAGCGTGTGATGGAACTCATTCAACCAATTTATATCATTGTGGTCTCTGGCGAGCGTGTGAGGGAACTCATTCAGCCAATTTATATCACAGTGGTCTCTGGCGAGCGTGTGAGGGAACTCATTCAACCAATTTATATCATAGTGGTCTCTGGCGAGCGTGTGATGGAACTCGTTCAACCAATTTATATCATTGTGGTCTCTGGCGAGTGTGTGAGGGAACTCGTTCAACCAATTTATATCATAGTGGTCTCTGGCGAGCGTGTGATGGAACTCGTTCAACCAATTTATATCATTGTGGTCTCTGGCGAGCGTGTGGAACTCATTCAACCAATTTATATCATTGTGGTCTCTGGCGAGTGTGTGAGGGAACTCATTCAACCAATTTATATCATTGTGGTCTCTGGCGAGCGTGTGATGGAACTCGTTCAACCAATTTATATCATAGTGGTCTCTGGCGAGGGTGTAAGGGAACTCTTTCAGACAATTTATATCATAGTGGTCTCTGGCGAGTGTGTGAGGGAACTCATTCAACCAATTTATATCATTTTGGTCTCTGGCGAGTGTGTGATGGAACTCATTCAACCAATTTATATCATTGTGGTCTCTGGCGAGCGTGTGATGGAACTCATTCAACCAATTTATATCATTGTGGTCTCTGGCGAGTGTGTGAGGGAACTCATTCAACCAATTTATATCATTGTGGTCTCTGGCGAGTGTGTGATGGAACTCATTCAACCAATTTATATCATTGTGGTCTCTGGCGAGCGTGTGAGGGAACTCATTCAACCAATTTATATCATTGTGGTCTCTGGCGAGTGTGTGAGGGAACTCATTCAACCAATTTATATCATTGTGGTCTCTGGCGAGTGTGTGAGGGAACTCATTCAACCAATTTATATCATTGTGGTCTCTGGCGAGCGTGTGATGGAACTCATTCAACCAATTTATATCATTGTGGTCTCTGGCGAGCGTGTGAGGGAACTCATTCAACCAATTTATATCATTGTGGTCTCTGGCGAGTGTGTGAGGGAACTCATTCAACCAATTTATATCATTGTGGTCTCTGGCGAGTGTGTGATGGAACTCATTCAACCAATTTATATCATTGTGGTCTCTGGCGAGCGTGTGATGGAACTCATTCAACCAATTTATATCATAGTGGTCTCTGGCGAGTGTGTGAGGGAACTCATTCAACCAATTTATATCATTGTGGTCTCTGGCGAGCTTGTGATGGAACTCATTCAACCAATTTATATCATTGTGGTCTCTGGCGAGCGTGTGAGGGAACTCATTCAACCAATTTATATCATTGTGGTCTCTGGCGAGCGTGTGAGGGAACTCATTCAACCAATTTATATCATAGTGGTCTCTGGCGAGCGTGTGAGGGAACTCATTCAACCAATTTATATCATTGTGGTCTCTGGCGAGCGTGTGATGGAACTCATTCAACCAATTTATATCATTGTGGTCTCTGGCGAGCGTGTGAGGGAACTCATTCAACCAATTTATATCATTGTGGTCTCTGGCGAGTGTGTGAGGGAACTCATTCAACCAATTTATATCATTGTGGTCTCTGGCGAGTGTGTGAGGGAACTCATTCAACCAATTTATATCATTGTGGTCTCTGGCGAGCGTGTGATGGAACTCATTCAACCAATTTATATCATTGTGGTCTCTGGCGAGTGTGTGAGGGAACTCATTCAACCAATTTATATCATTGTGGTCTCTGGCGAGTGTGTGAGGGAACTCATTCAACCAATTTATATCATTGTGGTCTCTGGCGAGTGTGTGATGGAACTCATTCAACCAATTTATATCATTGTGGTCTCTGGCGAGCGTGTGATGGAACTCATTCAACCAATTTATATCATTGTGGTCTCTGGCGAGTGTGTGAGGGAACTCATTCAACCAATTTATATCATTGTGGTCTCTGGCGAGCGTGTGATGGAACTCATTCAACCAATTTATATCATTGTGGTCTCTGGCGAGCGTGTGAGGGAACTCATTCAACCAATTTATATCATTGTGGTCTCTGGCGAGTGTGTGAGGGAACTCATTCAACCAATTATATAGTGTGTGAGGGAACTCCTCTCTGGCGAGCGTGTGTACGGCTTCAACGACACTTTTTCATATGGAAGATGGCGAGTGTCGGAGGCAGAACTCATTCAACCTCGTACTCCACGTGTTATATTGCGACCGAGCCACCCGCAGTAACGAGATCCGAGAAATTAATCTCTGATAAACCAACCCACTCGGCCACTCAGGATCTGTGAGGGAACTCATTCAACCAATTTATATCATTGTAGTCTCTGGCGAACGTGTGAGGGAACTCATTCAACCAATAATATCATTGTGGTCTCTGGCGAGTGTGTGAGGGAACTCATTTAACCAATTTATATTATTGCGGTCTCTGGCGAGTGTGTAAGGGAACTCATTCAACCAATTTATATTATTGCGGTCTCTGGCGAGTGTGTGAGGGAACTCATTCAACCAATTTATATTATTGCGCTCTCTGGCGAGTGTCTAAAGGGTTTAAATTCAATCGTCGTCAAACTCTGGTCGAAATGACTTCGGTGCTAGTAAAATGTTGTCGCCATACATTGATATCGGTTGTTGGTTTTCGATTATGATGACGAAGACGATGACGACGAAGATATTAGCTTATTATAATTTGATTTGGAGAATTGTTTAGGTAACAAGGGAGGCATTGTTGGTGAATATAACCATAACGACATTCACACTGGACACCGGCGCAGTCACTTTGAGAACTGACTTTTGTGTGTCAGGCGCCATGTAAAATTCTAATGGATTTTATCACATTGCATAGAGTGAAATTACAGTCCATTTCATTACATGACAGACCGATTTGCGCGAGAGGCTAGTTTGGCTTGCCAAACGGTGGATTTATTTCCCTTGGACCTGGGTTTCCTGATTCTGTCGATGTTTGGAAGGGAAATCATATCAAGGGAGACTGATCGTGGTCCAAGTGCGGCTTGCTAGATGTTGGTCAAAGCATTTCCGCATTGTCATCGATTAGCCATTTTATGATAACGTCTTTTGTTTATTTTTAGGTATGGTTTCAAAATCGTCGAGCCAAGTGGAAAAAGCGAAAGAAGACGACAAACGTTTTCCGTTCTCCAGGCGCCCTCATTCCATCGACGTGTTTGTCTCCCTTCGGCGGAATGAACGATCCCTTCTTCAACTTCCCGCCTTCGGAAGCCCGCTGGCCGCCGGGCGCCGCCATGACAGGTATGGGCCAAATGGGACACCAGATGCCTCCGGGATCCGGGGCTGCTGCCAATCACTTCTCCGTACCGCCCCCTTCGCTGGCCCGACAGGCGGGGCTTGGACAGTCGTTCGGCGCCGGAGGGGGCGGGTCTTGCGGCCAGCTGCCTACGCTATCCGGCCTCGGCAATCCGCACCACCAGCACCAGGGAGCGCTGAGCCACAACGGCGCCCTCAGCCACGCAGCCTCCACGGCTTCGATGTACCCGTCCCCGGCGTCCGTTGGCCCGTACTGTGAGTCCCCGATGAGCGCGGCTGCCGCAGCCGCTGCTGCCGGACAGATGGCCGTTTACGGAATGCACGACATGGACGACACGTGGAGGGGGTCCAGCATCGCGTCCCTCCGCCGGAAGGCTCTCGAACATACCGTTTCCATGACTGGCATGGCCGCATACAGATAAGACTTCGCCTAACTTCACCCGTGAGCGTCCACGTCAATTTGCGCAGGAGGTGCAAAACATGGAAACCGGTCCACTTCGTCCCGGTTAACGTGGACCAAAAACGTACAGGTGTGAATTCCATGACGGGGTCAAGCGCCCCTGAGTGCGGGCCCATGCTACCTCTCATGCCATAGACAAACACCATACGAATTACTGCAACCTCTGCATATGAAAATGTCCTTTCAGTTATTCTAACCTGTGCAAGAACCCCATCATTCGAGCACTTACGACACCGAGAGAATTGTTAAGTACCTCTTCCAACTATCTCTTCCTACTGTCCCAACAGCGAATAATTTATTTAAATTCAACGAACGACACGCAACGAAGCATTCGTCGTTAGACTGCGAAGCTGAATAACTAGTCCCTCCCATTTCGTATCGTGAGGCTCCGCCCTTCCACGCGAGTCTCAGAACCAATGCTATATATACTACTTACGCGTTTATCCGATTATTTAATTAATTATTTGTTCATATAACCTACTTGTTTTATGTACATTTCACATAAAAACTATCGTCCTTATTTATTTCTCTGTATCTATCATGTATGCATGTATGTATGTATGTATGTATGTGTGTGTATGCATGAGTGTATGTATGTGTATGCATGAATGTATGTTTGTATGTATGTATGTATGTATGTATGTATGTATGTATGTATGTATGTATGTATGTATGTATGTATGTATATATGTATGTATGTATGTGTATGTATGTATGTGTTTGTGTCAATTGAGTGTAAGTGTGTATGTGAACGTGGCTACTTACTATTATGCCTCTTAAGTACCTCACAAAGCGCTCTCTTGGTCAAACTAAGCGATGTCATAGTTATAAAGACCAAAAAGTTAATCAATAATTGAGAAGTACTCCGATAACTAGAAGATTCAACTCTGGAAAGCTCTCGCAGACACGCAGAGCCCAGCCGATGTTTTTCAATGCAGAGTTGATAGTAGACAAGATCTTCGAAGATCCTGGACTACGTGACGTCGAAGAAGCGGAGCGACGACGAATGAAGGTGGTTGCAACACACGAACATCATCATACCAAGCAGTCCCTCGTTGATGGTGGAAGAGCTGCGTCCGGGCTTCTCTCTGTCGAAGAAGAGGAGGAAGACATTCATCGCAGCCAAGCACCGTATGGTGTCATGGCAGTAGAGCGGTCGGCTCCGATCCACGAACCACTGGCATCTACCAATGGGGTGGGTGTCAGTGGGGTTGTTGTTTGGAGAACGATCTCCTACGGGGGCCTGGAGCGGGTTCGCGTTTTGGACATAATTGTATTGTATTGTATTGTATTGTATTTGAACACCGTTATAGCGCCCCTACCAGGTTGGCATTCAGAGCGCGCTCCCGGCTCCAATCCTGCGCGGACGCTGAATGGAGTCTCACCGAAGCGCATGAGGTGGGTGTCACTGCGGCGGCTTTGAGGGGAGAACGATCTCCCAAGGCACCGAACACGCCCCTATACCACCGCGCCCCAGGTATTGTGTTGTGTTGTATTGTATTGTACTCACGTTTTGGACCCGCAGTAAAGATCCATAATACATAAACTGGGGTTGCTGTTGTTATTGATTTCTGAATTCCGATATACCTAGACCTAATTTTTGTAATGTGACAACGTCGCTTGCAACGAATTATTCTCGCTATTCCTCAGTTCGTGCGGAAAAGGCTGAGATGAAAGAGGCAAGAGTTAACTAACACTTAACACAGAGCTTTTGAGAGGTCTCTAAAGTCTAAAAGACACCCTCCTCGTCTCTCTAGGCGTTGGACTTGCACTACCACAGTTAGGGCAATCACGGAGTTTGTTCTTTGTTTAAAATACGAACCGATATTACTCAGCCCGATGAAAAAATATTATTATAACACTTATATAGCTCCTTGTCCGACAGCGTAAGTTTGACTCTATGATAAAAAGTTTTACCCGTAAAAGAGGTATTTACGATCTTAGTAGCGCATGAAAAGAAATAATCAAATTTACATCAAACATGTGCTTATACACAAAATAAAACAAAATTTCTTTTATTTAAAAGTTTCCTATGAACAACATACAGATATCTTATTGAATAAATCCTATTTTCAAACTTTGAAAACTCTGGAAAGAATACTTTACTGTTTCTGGTCATTGGCCATCTGGCGAATGCTGCTATTATTGTGAATGTTACGTCGTTCCTTATCTGGCTAATAATGACGTGTCACAAAAGGACATTAACAGACAGACAGACAGACAGACAGACAGACAGACAGACAGACAGACAGACAGACAGACAGACAGACAGACAGACAGACAGACAGACAGACAGACAGACAGACAGACAGACAGACAGACAGACAGACAGACAGACAGACAGACAGACAGACAGACAGACAGACAGACAGACAGACAGACAGACAGACAGACAGACAGACAGACAGACAGACAGACAGACAGACACGGAAGAACTAGAAAAAATGAAGCACTCGACGAAGGAGATCCAGTAACGTGATCTTCACAATTATGAGGAAGAAGGAAGAAGAAGAGGAAGGAAAAACGTATCTGAGATAGGCCTGCAGAGATAACGGGAAATGTTACAGGGATATTTATTACTGAATATTCTAATTCGGTAACTGCACGAAACTCGATGGTCAAAAGGAAACCAATTGCAAGGTCATCATCATCATCATCATCATCATCATCATCATCATCGTCATCGTCATCGTCATCGTCATCGTCATCGTCATCGTCGTCGTCGTCGTCGTCGTCGTCGTCGTCGTCGTCGTCGTCGTCGTCGTCGTCGTCGTCGTCGTCATCATCATCATCATCATCATCATCATCATCATCATCGTCATCGTCGTCGTTGTCGTCGTCGTCATCATCATCATCGTCGTCATCATCATCATCATCATCAGTTCATGACGCCAGCCGTTCAGTGATCCGGGAAGTGTTAAAAATTGTCAGCCAATCTCATTCAGCCATGTACAGACCTAAGGTGGATAAAATGATAAAATTACACATTGTATCCGAAATAATCTATAAGAAGGTAATATTATATATATAGCCTAATATTTTTGTCATTTTTTTAAACCACTGGAAAAGTTCATTATACCTGCCTCCGTATTCTTACTCAAGCCCTTGTCACCTCTCGCATCGACTACTGCAACTCCGTCCTATTTGGCCTTCCAACATCGACGCTACAACCTCTAACATCTGTTCTGCACGCCGCCGCTCGCCTAATAAAAGGTTTTGGTTCCAGAGACCACATCACACAATCTCTTCAACAACTACACTGGCTTCCCATTCGCGCCCGTATTGCTTTCAAAATCGCCCTCATCTGACTCCTCTGCAGGTCTATCTCAGATACGTTTTTCCTTCCTCTTCTTCCTTCTTCCTCATACTTGTGAAGATCACGTTACTGGATCTCCTTCGTCGAGTGCTTCATTTTTTCTAGTTCTTCCGTGTCTGTCTGTCTGTCTGCCTGCCTGCCTGTCTTCTTCCTCATACTTGTGAAGATCACGTCTGTCTGTGTTTCTGCCTGCCTGTCTGCCTGTCTGTATCATATCCATTCTGGAACCTCCCCTCATATATGACATCCATGGTCGTGCCCTGATCTGCTTCAAATCCTAGAGGGCTCAGATCAGCCACGCGAGGAGACTTCGCACCAAGTGGAAGTTTGGATATCGTGCTATTGCTGTCTCCGGATCCAGAGAATGGAACAGTTTTCCAGCTACAATCCGTCAATGTTCATCTGCTACCTAATTTAAATCAAAATTAAAAACTCATCTATTCTCATTACACTATGACTAAGAACACAGCGCATACGCGCTTTCGTGCAAGACTTGTCTTGTTAAAGCGCGCTATAATGTCTAATTGTATTGTATTGTATTGATATTGATGAATGAAAAGCTTCTATAGCAGTGGCGTAACTAGGGCTTCCCAAAAATTAGGTTCCAACCCATCTGAGGGGAAAAGGTTTGGGCATGAGGCTGTAAGGAACTTTTTTACTTTAGGGTTTGCAATGGTGTATTTTAAAGACCGGGTTTTTTAAAAAGTAATAACATTTTACATCAGTTCTTTGAAAAATAATGTAATTTCATAATAAAATTATATAATTTTGATTTTTAAAATTGACTCAGCTGCAAAGTATCAGCAACCAACGTATACTTTACAAACTCAACAAAGAACTGCAACTAACTAAAGTATTGACATATATTTTAATTTGTACAATTTATGCCAACGTTTAGTTGTCAGTTGTCTATGCCCCGTCAGACTGTTACAGTTACCGGTATAATAAAATTTCAACCAACAGACTAAGTGACAAATTCTTGGACTTCTTACTTTTGCAAGTGTCAGTGCTATGTCGCTGTGTGCGATAGGCCTATATACTTGCAAAAGCTTTTTAGGATGATTTAATGAATGTGGGAACTTTGCTGGCAGTTGCGTACATATTGCCAACTACTGGCGTTGTGAAAGTGTCACATATTGCTAGACTGAGACTATGACTTTTGCAGTGTACATATTATCTTGCGAGGGTAAAAACTCCCTGATTCGTGCCTGAACACACCTTGCAGGCCTATACTACTAATTACCGAGACAAGAAACAAGACAAAATATACGAGACGAAGATACCACCGATTTTCCTATAGTCTAAGGGGGCAACATACGGCACGCGGGGCGGGTCTGGCCCCTGGGGACCTTCGAACCGGCCCTTGACATGTCTTTTACATTGGCATAATCGTACCTGGCACTTGGGAGCCTTTTATCCGTTTTAACGGTTTTATCTATTGTTTTATATAACAAATATATGCCATTAATGCCCATTATAATTAATAAGAAGTTCATAACAAAGCTATCACCCCAACAGCAACATGAACAAAGCCAATGACGTAGCAATAGTGTTTGTAGAACAAAGAGATGTCGTCACAATACGTAATAATCATTATCCTAACAACAAAACGTCCCTAAACATATCTAATGACGCTACAATTGTGTTGTAAACCAAGGAGATGTCGTCATAATAATTATGAAGTCAATAGTACAATACTGTTATCTTAGTGCTCATCAACTTGCCCATAATCAAAGTCAGTGACGCAACAAAATTGTATAACAAAGAGAAATCGTCACAATACGAAGACCTTAGAAAAAAATTAATATTCATGACGTCCAACTTTGTCCATAGACAAAAGAGTGACGTAATAATGGTGTTGGTAGAACAAAGAGATTTCGTCACAATGAAAAGTCTATAGCACAAAGCTAATATTCCAAGAGCAGCATAGCTCAGATATTTCATAGGCCTATATATGTGTGTACATGTACGAGTATGTATGTAAATTCAATTTCAGTTAAATTCAATTTATTCGGTAGCCAAATTGCAAGGAAGTAATAGAGAAAATTTACAATCAATCAATCAATCATCATTTTTATTGATCCAGTTCATCAAATATAACAGGTGTTGAAATAAAATACATCAACATTAAACTAATAAACAGAAGTAACACTCAATAATACAAGTAATATAAGGAATCCAGAGCAAAAGGCACACCTAGAAGGGAGAAAAACTCCCGCTGTTTAGGGGCCCTAGTTGGGAATGTGGGTGGCAAGTTTTTCAGAGATAATTTGTCGATAAGATAGGTTATTACATAAAGAAAAAATTACAAACAAACAAGAGTTCATCAAAGACGATAAACCAGACCAAATTAGTTATACGTTATTTTGAATGTAGGCACGAATAAGTTTTTTAAATTGAGGGAAACCTGTAGCATTTTTAATAGAACTAGGTAGGTTATTCCATATGAGAGGTCCTTGATAGCCAATAGAGAATTTACGTACATTAGTTCTAGCATAAGGGCATAAAAAGGAACGTTTACTTCTGGTTTGGATCGTCTGCGTTGTAGGAGTGAAGAAGGAAACGAATGCTAAAGGAAGAAGATTCTTCTCGTATCGATACATTAATTCACCTATTTGGACATGTTTAATTTGTATTATATTTAGAAGATTCAGATTATAAAAAAGTGGTTTAGTGTGGGTGTTATAAGAGGAGTTAGTAATTATACGAAGTGCTTTTTTTTGTAAGATTTGTAGTGTAGCTAGGTGGGATGGATAAGTCGCAGTCCAGATGAGATTACAATAGGTTAAATAAGGATAGATAAGAGTATAATATAAGTTCTTAAGTATTCGTGGAGGAAGTAGATATGAAATTCTTTTAATTATCCCAATGTTTTTCATAATTTTTTTTGATATAGCATTAATATGAGAGTTCCATTTTAGATGTTGGTCAATTAGAACACCTAAAAATTTTGAGGTTTCAACTTTAGGTATAATAATGTTATCAATGCTTAATTCTGTTTCAATTGTTGGGATGATTTTTTTAGAGGATCTAAAAACTATAAAATTAGTTTTGGAAATATTTAAGGAAAGTTTATTAGCCTTAAACCAGTCCGCTGCCAGAATCAGTTCTCGATTTGCTAGTTTTATAAGTTGGTCATAAGAGGAATGTGAGAGGAATGCATTAGAATCATCAGCGAATAGAATAAATCTCAGTAGGGAGGAGGAGTTGGGGAGATCATTAATATATAATAGGAAGAAATGAGACAACCTGGATAGGCCTACACAGGGGACCCTAAGAGGTCATGGACCCCGCTATCCAGGGCCCCCTATATGTAGAATAGGAAGCAAGGCCACGGCCGAACAATATTAGGCTAATAATAGTGACAAACCAAGTAAATACAACTAGACAGAAAA
>JACEVL010001356.1:0-46666 GCA_020284085.1 Aporrectodea caliginosa
TTTTCCCCGGAAAAGAAAAAAGTTGAAAATTGCGGGGGTTTTACTAAAAAAACATTTTAAATCAAAGTTTATTTTCCGAACATGTATGTATCAGAAAGACATTTCTACATCTTGAATATGTTTAAAGTTAAGGATATTCAGTTGACTATTGATAAGTGTCTGACTTTTATATTTAAGACATTATGCAAATGCCTTCTGTCATCATGTATTAGCTCATCTGAGCGAGACATGGCAAGAAACGGGGCAGGACAGATCACCTTGAAATTGTGCAGAGAGAAAGACAACTTATTTACTTAAATCAAGAGTATAAAGATTCAAAGGCTCATACAAACAATAATTAGTAGAGCTACCGATAAAGTTAGGTATACTTCATGTGCTTGTTAGTTCTTCAAATCTCTTTAACATCAGATAGTGTAATTATGCTACAAGCTGTGAAGTGATTGCAATGGTGTAAATTGTTTTATAATCTACCCATTTGTTCTTTTGTACCATTTTTGTTAGGTACCGTATTTGGCTCTCTTTTCCAACAGGTATTAATGAACCTCGGCTGATCAAAAGGAAACACTTGTCTGAAGAAAAATCAAAATCCATTAGACTTCGGTTTCATAGGAATTGCAAGACCTGCATTATATTACAATGTGCTATTTTAGTGCCTTTATAAATACATACAAACATATACTTTCATACATACATACATAATTACATATGTACAATAGCACATACATATTTTGTACATAAGTACATTCATGCTCACCAGTGCTTTCAAGGGGCTAGCAAAATGTGCCTCATAGATACATACATACACACATACATAAACGCATACATACATATAAGCATGCATACATGCATACACATGTACATACAGACACACATACAAACAAGCATGCATACATACATACATACAAACGAAGCTTGCATCTGACTACCAATGCTAGCTTGGTTTTGCTCCTGTGAAAATGTGAACAACTTGAAGCTTTCTTCAGCCCTATGACATTCTGTTCAAGAACCTACATAAATGTGCATTCAAATTTTATGATGTTGCAAATTAGAACTTCCACCAACATTGTTTTAACTAAGAAAATGGCATCATGCTTAAGCAATGTTGTAATGTTGAAAGAAATGTTGCTGACTGATTTAACTTTACATAATGCAGAATCGTGATACTCACTTGACTTTCAGCAGTATTATAATAATTACTACAATCCAAATGATCAGAATGGTTATGACCACTCCAAGAATCATTCCCGTCAGATCCTCTGAAAGAAACCAGAATGCAACGCAATACAGAAACACTTTGAAATACGATTCATGTATAATCTGGCAGCTTTAGTTTTGGTTTACATGACTGAAATTCAATTTCAGAACTTTTATTGTAAAAGAGAAGTGCTCTTAGTCAACAATGTAAACAGTTATACAACGCAAAAGACCTACATAAAAGCTAAAGCCTGTGATAACGTCTGCACTTTTTCACATTTAGTAACAGAAGTCTACATTTACAACTGGTGATAAATAGCTTACAGTATTGACCTGAAAAGTTCAGATTATGCCAGAACTGCGGTAAATTTCTTAAGAGACCATGACTTTTGCATGAAAATGCATCGTAAGGTCCAGACAAAGATCAAAGTTTTTAACCTGAACTACAGATATACAGCCTCAAGATTTAGACTAAGAAATTGTTATCTGTCTGAGAGAGTCAACGTGTACAACTAAAACTCACTTACTATTGCATTTAAACTCTTCAACTAAATAGAATCCAGACTTGCAGGAACAAGAATAGTTGCCATCTTTATTGTGGCATAAATGGTCGCAGTTGTGAGTGTCAGCATTGCTGCATTCATCAATATCTAAAAACAGAAAGAATTTAGTTCATTTGCAAGACCTTCACCTCAAACTCAAGCTTACTTCATTTATCAACTTTCTTTACTAAGTGGTTAACTGCAAATAGGAAGCTTTACAACGTAGTGTAACAAAATGTAATTCAACAAGTACATTGCACCACTACAAAGATACAAAACAGCAGGGTTTTCTGTTTATAAAGAAGTAGGCACCTTGCCTCAAAACTACCTCAGAGGAAATTGTTTTTCATGGCAAATGTAATTCTAAAGAGCCAAGCTTTTAAACTGTTTATAGTGCAGCATAATTTTTTGCTGATAATAATGTGCTTACATGTATTCTGTTGTTAAGTGCATACATTTGTCTCAAGCTAATTAAGATTGCTTACTTAAGTCTTAGGTCTCCTTGTCAACGATGGGAAGAGGTTTGCTTTGTGGCTGTGGCATACAAAGTCCCTAGCTCATTAGCCATGTTCTAAATCAGGTTATGATGAACCTCAGATGCAACATCATAATGTTGAAATCATGGTAAGAATATGACAAAAATCCCCATACGAGTCTCATATGTGGAACATATGAAATATATTCACCAAATTGTCAACACATGACCTTGCCGTCGAGGAAGCTTCTGCTATACAAAGTTTTCTTTCATGCTCTGTGCAGCCTATACAACATTGCAGTTGCATTGGAATCACCATAACTAAAGATTGAATGGTTATTCTTATAAAATTCCAGCATTATATGGTCTCTTGCAGTTGCTGTAAAGGTGCTACATAAATCAAATACCACATACACACAATCTGTGACTTCAGCTTCTATCTTTCTTTGCCTTCTCCGTAAGTGCTTGAAAACAATTCTATTCGATCATGCTTTTGTTTTGTCAGATCTGCAGCACCTCTGATTTGTTTCTCTTGAGGTGGTGCTAAATAAATTTGCAATATCAATTAGATATAGAGACCTTGGTCATTCGAAGCATTGAAAGAGTCGAGACATCAAGTAGGAAATGGCCAAACCCATGTGAGTCTCCCCTTAGAGAAGATGGACAATGAACAAGTTTCTCATTAGCACATAAGACAGAATTCTGTTTTACCAAAGATCCACATAAATGAGATAAATGTATATAAATTATTAACTGTAATATGAAATGTAGGCCTACACAACACATTTCAAAAGCTTTCTTTGATTTCAAAAATCTTTAAAAAAAACTTATCTATGTATTTTAATTATAGCTCCAATTCAAACAGGACATTTCTATATTTTATTAAATCATGTAAATATACATCTGTTCATTTACATTACTCCACCCGCAAATATTCCAATAAAATCATCCATAGGGTCAACGTATGTTTGTATATGCCGTAAGTATTCATTTTGCCATTCAGTGTCATCTTTTATCTTTATTTCAATCCACATGAGAGACTCTGAACTGAATAAGTGTCAACTGGGAATTCATTTGTCGGTCTCTACATGTCTGCATGAGACTACCACTGGAGACTTTCTCCAGCTACATGAACATATCTGTAACCTGGCCATGGATGCTACTATTCTATATTAAAGAGCGTGTTACACGCGTGTCTGTAATGTAATTGAACTGTAACTGAGAAACTTGTAGTTCTTTTGTAAGCAGGAAGCACAGTTGTGCTCTAGAGATGCTCAGATGCATACATGTATAGAAACACCCACACGTCATTTTCTGAGAAAGATGCCTCAAGAGACATTTTCAACCGATGATAACTTGTACCTTTTTAGATCTATGTTCCTAAGGTTCTAAAAATATGCCATATCAAACAGTATTATATATATATAATATATATAATATTATTTGATATGGCATATTTTATATATATATATAATATATATTATATATATATATATATTATATATATATACCACATACAAACATTATACTACAATGTATGTTGATCCAAATATTGGTGGACAAGTTAGCACTTGAGAACAGCCTTAGTTGTGATGACGGAGTGTGGCTGATGCCGAACTGTAATCAAACTCTGAACAAAGAACAGACAAACGGATTGGCCTAAAACACCAGAGGAAGTTTTACCGCTGCAGTTTGCAAGGTCGCTATTGAGCTGAAACCCAGAATGACAACTGCAGATGTGTCCACCAACTGTGTTGTTACACATATGATGACAGCCAGATATTCCTTCGGCACATTCGTCAATGTCTAGGAAAACAAGTTAGAAACAAGACCTTTACAACAACATCTGTTGTCATTCACTGCAAACAACTGACTTCAAAGCAAAGGTAAAAAGCAAAATATTACAATGGTAGAATGCAATGGCTTTGTCAGCTCAGACTGAAACAAAGGGTGAAGTCAAGTCTTTGATATTGAGAAGCCTCTGTTGTCCTTGGCCTCAATATGTTTTCTTTGTAATGTAATTGAACTGGACAGTTTCATAGCACCTTCAAAGTACCTCCTGAAGTTACTGCTCTTTAGCACATTATATGTCTAGTACTAATTCTTGGCTTTAAATGCCTTTCCATTGCCTCCTTCCAGCTGCAGTTATAGTAATGAGGCTGATACATACTCATATTTTGATTAATAATTTTCATATTGAACCATTTTGCTCAACAAAGCAACACCCTTTAGCACAGTCAGCACTGGAGTGCAAACGTTCGCAACAAGGTGGAGACGATTTAAATCAGTTGATTAAAATCATTGATTTCAATCGTGATTTAAATCATTAATAAAAATCACATCGTGATTTAAATCAGTAGTAAAAATCACATCGTGATTTAAATTAGTAATAAAAATCACATCGTGATTTAAATCAGTAGTAAAAATCACAATACAAATCAAACAGTGAAAATAAATTTAAATCTAATACTGTTGAGTCACACAACTCTGCAGGTTTGTCTTCTATCAGTTTAGCTGCAGCTAGTGCATTCAGCATACTAAGCAGGCTACTTCAGCTGGCTACACAGTTTTCATAAAGTCTGCTATAATTCCTGCTGCTGACAGAAGTGATATGTCCAGGCATTGTCTCTCCTCATTTCTTGGCTAACATTGTTCATTCAAAATACAGAGGAACGAATTTGACTGATGATGAGTATGGAACCGGAATGGATTTGGCTGTAAAGCAACATGCAAACATGGTTCCGGATTTGGTAAACTATAAAGCAGAAGCATCACCATTTAAATTGTTCATGTTTCAGCTAAATGTCTTGGAAAATGTGAAGCCACTGGATTGGTGGAAATCTCAAGCAGACCTCTTGAACCAAGAGACTCTTAGTGTTGTGCAAGATTTTTATTTTGTTTAGGCATGCTATAAATACAAACTAAGAACTAGCCGAAAAAAACGGATTTTAATTTGTTTAAATCCGATTAAAATAAGAAATCATATTTTTTTTATTTATTTTAAAAATCGTTATTTTTATTAACCCTGGTTCATCA
Source organism: Aporrectodea caliginosa (assembly GCA_020284085.1). Classification (NCBI taxonomy): domain Eukaryota; kingdom Metazoa; phylum Annelida; class Clitellata; order Crassiclitellata; family Lumbricidae; genus Aporrectodea; species Aporrectodea caliginosa. Next base: position 5,248 of record JACEVL010001356.1, read on the forward strand.
TTTATACTATTAGTATTAAGTATATGATATACCCATTAAAAGTTGCTAATTTGTATGGTATAGCTGCAAAACTAGGCAGTAAATACAAACTAAGAACTAGCATAAAAAAATCCGATTTAAATCAAAAAAATCCGATTTAAATCAAAAAAATCCGATTTTTTGATTTTTATTAAAAAAATCGTGATTTTTATCAACCCTGGTTCGCAACAAGATATGGAGAAGGTTACACCAAATGGGGACAAGGGGTTGGAGGGATAAAGGTACATAACATTTTGTGGATAACTCTATCGGGATCAGTACACTAACAGTGCAGTGATTATTTACACAGCCAGCTCAGGAACAAACAGTCCCAAGAAATACTACATAATACTACACAAGCTATTGGCTTATAAAGATAAGAATAAATTAGTCATACCAGTGCAGTTATATTTTTCTCCAATTTTTGTTGAAATGTTATAGCCTTGTCTACATGAACAGATGAAGCTGCCTGGTGTGTTTTTGCAGTAGTGTTCACATCCTCCATTGGTATCATTACATTCAGCAATCCAGCATTGAGTTTTGAATCAACATGCATTGATTTAAACTCAGTCTGGAACTGTTAGGCTGTTGATGAAAATGTGCATAATTTTACTAATTCAGTCACTGCTTTATTTTACATGTGCTGTAGGCCTATTTAGTCATTTTGTAGAGATTCAGAGCTTGGTCCAGCATAAATGTGGAGTAAAACAAGTGTTAATGATATGAAATAGCTATAATAAAGACAATAATAAATTAGTCATACCAGTGCAGTTATATTTGTCTCCAATTTTTGTTGAAATGTTATAGCCTGGTCTACATGAACAGATGAAGCTGCCTGCTGTGTTCCTGCAGAAGTGCTCACATCCTCCATTGTCAGCCTTACATTCATCCACATCTAATCAACAGTCCAAGCAAGTACATGTAAATGTTCATTAAACATGTAACAAACACAATCTCTCTTTCTCGACTTAATATTAAGTAGCAACAAAAGTGAATCTCGATGAAGGCCATTCATTCAACTGTGCATAAAATAATTATATGCCGGAAATAACAGCTTTGACACCCACATGGTCAGTCAGTGGTGTCCCAGGCAAATGAAGTGAGAGAGAGAGAGAGAGAGAGAGAGAGAGAGAGAGAGAGAGAGAGGAGAGACAGGGAGCAGAGACAGAGACAGAGACAGAGGCAGAGACAGAGACAGAGACAGAGACAGAGACAGAGAGACAGAGAGAGAGAGAGAGAGAGAGAGAGAGAGAGAGAGAGAGAGAGAGAGAGAGAGAGAGACAGACAGACAGACAGACAGACAGACAGACAGACAGACAGACACAGGTAGGTTAGTTTCATTCTAAGGGCCAAATACATGTATCTGCTGGCTATCCAGTGTATCCAGCTAACGTTCAAGTTAAGAATGGGTTAAAACCCATTTTAAATTTTCAGAGTGCTACATTTATTAAATATTGAAAGGATGCCCCATTTGTGTTTTAAAGATAAATTTTCAAACCAAAAACCGCAAATAAACATTCCTTTGTTGTCTATTCTTTCAACTTTTCATGCACCTTTTCATGCAGTGACTCTCTCAACCCTGACCAACATAAAATCTGTTCCTCCTCCTTTGAAGCCGTCTGATTGGATAGATTTTTTACTCAATCAACCCACATTTTTACTTGCAACATATGGCCTATTATTACACAAGTAGCTAACCTATTTATGACTAGTACAACTAAATGTTGACAATTTTTCTTTCAGGCAAGAGTGTTATTCTTTATACTATCCCCCCTCTGATTTGAATGATGATTATGATGACCTAGTTACACTTATCACAAATTGCAATTAAATAAATATACAAAACTAGAATTGAAACATGATTAACATATGACTGGATAATTTGCAATTAAATTTGCTTGCTAACTGGAGAATAAGGTAATGTCTTTTAAGTTTTAACAATGTAAATTCTTGCAATGTATAAAAACAAATTCACTAAACACACAATGTACCTCTTAACAAATAATTATATCTTAATCAATCTAATCTAGCTAAAGTACATGCAGCACAAACTCAATACACAACACATATAAACATAAATCAGATGATAGAATCAAGAGAATAATAATTACCCATGCAGATGAATTCATTTTCAAGTTGATAACCAGTGTAGCAGGAACAATTATACCAACCATAAGTGTTGGTGCAATTCTGATTACATCTGGATGTTGTACGTTTACATTCGTCAATATCTACGCCAAGAACAATTAAAATCTTGCATAACATTTGTACACAAAATGCAGGTCTTAGTGTATTTGACATATTTTCAATGTACCACTACCATAATTGTTTTAAAAAGTAATGTCCCCATTTATTACAAATCATTAGAAAGATCATTTCTAATAAACTGCTGTCACTGCTAAAAAAGTGTATGTATTAGTCATTTCACCACTTATCCTCCAGTCCTCTCCCTTATAGTGGCGTCCGGTAGGCAGCACTAACGTCACAAGAATAGTTCAGCCTTGTGAACCCAATAATTGTGAACTACATATGTAATTTCACGTAAGTCACCGAAATGAATCTATACCCAGTACCTTTAAATATCTTTCTGTCTGGCAGATTTGAATCATCAATCTTTGGGTGGACACCACTGGACAGTCCAGTATGTTAACCACTATTCTACATAATGCACTTCCTAAGTCTTCCTTATGAACCTTAACACTTTAACCACGACCATGTACTAAAATGTATGGGACACTAATGCAGCTCATTGTTAAAGGGTTAATCCCTAGCATGAGCCAGTGACATGCCTAATGAATGATTACTTTACATTACAATAAATTACCCTACCATACCTTATCTTGTAATGCCTACATGTTACTTCACATTACCTAGGCAGGGATTCCTAAAAATTCGAAAGATCCCAGATTACTAACATTACATTCAGTTGAAATCATATTGCATGGAATAGTCAACGTTTTACATAATTATGTGGTGGAGAAATAGAATCAAGAAAGAATAACAAGAACAGATAAAATTTACCTTTGCACTGATGCTCATCAGAATGAAGTTCAAAACCAGTTCTGCATTTACATACATAACTTCCTCTATTGTTTTCACACTCCTGGCTGCAGTTGGAAGTATTCCTGGAGCACTCATTAATATCTGTTCATAGGTAACATCAACACCAGTATTCAGCTCACGGCTTTCATAAGTCAGAAGTGAGGTGTTTTTGTGTGTACAATTTATTATTATTAATAATAATTAGTAACTTGCATTGAGTCAGTGTCTAAACCCACAAGACATCAGAGGATGGTACACCAAAACATTTGATTAACTGCACTATTTTAAACAATTCAGCTAAACATACATTTTCTGTGAAACCTTCCGTTGCAGTTATGGGATGAGCGTGAAATGTGCCACAATGTATTAATGATTTGTTTGCTATATTAAATTACCCAGGTATACTACATAACAATTATGAGATAATTATAACCCACTTTAAAAATTTCACATCTGTGGCTTCATTCTTTTCAGCTGCACTTGTTCCTAACCATTAGCCTACACAGTTTTTCAATAATATTGACAACGAATATTTATAAAAAAAATACTTTCATAACTTTTAGTCCAATCTCCTTACAGTCATTATAAATGTCACCACACCCAACATAGGAATTGTACTAATCTGTCTACAATATGCAAGAAGGACAATAGCAAGAATAACTTATTCTATTGAAGTGGCTAAAACTTATTTAGAATAGTTGTGCATTCCTATATCCATCCAGCCAATGCATAAGGCACATGGTGACATGGTTATTCCATGCATACAATAAGACAAACAAAGAAGCTTTACCTCCATTACTGAGGACTTCAAGCAACAATCATCCATTCATCCACTCAAAATAATGTGCTTAGTTATGTTTATGCTTAACATCTCATATACGTGATTCTCATTACACACTATCCGTTGAAAGCTCTTTAGTGACAATAAATGAATGGTTATTTATTATTTCCAGCCAAAATCTGACGGTATTTAAAAAGCAATAAAGTATTACCATTGCACATATGGCGATCGTTGTCCAGTTCAAATCCTGTTTTGCAGCTACAGCTGTAATTTCCAACTGTGTTATGACAAGTTTGGTTACAGTTAGAAGAATTTTCTTTGCATTCATCAATGTCTAAAAGATTAACAAGAATAAATGAATTACATGTAACTATTTTCATCAATATTCTGCTGATGCAACATAAACGTAAATGTGTTAGTTAGCTGTTCCAGATGAAAACCAAATTTAAAGCAGAGCTATTTCCCACATTAAACATAGATAAGTGCTCTAGCGTTGCCTCCTTGATTCAGGACATCAGTACAAATATAACATACTCACAAACCGTGAATTGACAACAAAGATGAACAGAAAGAAGGCCAGACTTGGGTAGAACAGCAGCTAAGCACGAAAACGGATTGAAACATGTGCATATTTGTATTTATAAAGTTATGCATGCATGTATGTATGGTATGCATATGTATGTATGTACAAGTAGTTATAGGCATGTATTAACCCTGCTCTTATTGTGGCAAACATTTTTTTTTTTAAAACAGAGAAAGTGGATTTGTAGCATAGCTAGTCAGCAATCAGGTGGCAATGTAGTTAGTATAATAATGTGTGTACATTTGTACTGGTATGCAAATATGTATGCTAACAGAAATGTGAAAGGTCATGCAAGACCAAATGGGAAGATGAAGTTTTACAAATTGCTATTAAATAAAATTGCATAATTGTTTTAAACTTAATTCTCCAGTGGTTTATCATTATCGGCAAATTACAAAATACAGATTGTTTTTCAATGTATGCACTAGTTACTTAATTCAGTCAACTCTGTTAACTGTACTGGTCTTGGGCTCATCTCCATGACATGGCTAAGTGTAGCTCAGAGTTCAGTGAGTGAAGATCTGTCTCCATCACTTCATGCACTTTGGTCAAATATCCACAGTTATGTACGAGGAACTGGTCTCTTCCATCTCCTAGGGGCCTAAAAATCAAAACTTGGAGCGCCCTAACATGGTCCTGCCTGCAATATCACCGTGCATAGTGGAATACCCAGAGGTAAGTTGTCTAGAAACCTGTGATACAAGCTCCTAGGTTTTTCTTTACCTCTGTTTCAAGATCACTTGGAATCCATTTTCTTTCATTGTGGTGTTGTGTTGTCTGTTGCCACCAAAGAGTCTCTATTGAAGAGTAGATCTGATTACAGTTCAATTACAAATTATTCTTTATTTTCTTTTGCACAGATTCAGTTTGTGTTACATATGCCTACAAGTTAAACAATTCTTACCATCACACTTGAAGCTGTTGGTCATACTTTGCCTGTAACCATCATAGCATCCACAAGTGTAATTTCCAACAGTGTTGTTACATTTCTGCTGACATCCTGATGTATTCCTCAGACACTCATTAATATCTACAGATATCATGTATACACATTTATCATAAATTTCTAAATGCCTGTATGGCATGATCTACTTCAGTCTGGTTTGCTATGTACAACTTATGTCCACATATAAAGTCCTATGAATAGTCACACCATTCTTAAGCACCAGCAAGTTCACTCCCAGGTATGGCAAGACTTTCCTGCAATGTCTCTACTTCAGGTCTAATTTAAGAGTAGTTAAATGATCAATTTATTTATCCAACAATAAGATTACGCCCAGAAATTATTCAGTTACGCATCTAAGCCAGTTATATAAATTGTTTGTGCCATAATCAACAAGTTGGTCTACATATATATGTATATCTGCAATGGTCTACATATACATGTATATCTGCAATGCAATGATGCTGTCTTTATAATGCAAAGTCAGTTTTGAATTGAATTTATTTGGTAACCAACACATTCAAATGAGGTAAACAACAAAAGAAATACATTGGCAAATATGTAGAGGTTACCTAGGAGACCCATAAGAAGGCTGAAGGGTCCCGCTAACCAGGGCCACCTGGGGTAGTAGCAGTACATAAGTAAAGAGGCCAATTGAAACCATAAATTGAGGATAGTCCCAAATGCCTTAATAAGACTTAAATGAAATTGATCTAATATCTTACATGCAACAGAACTCTTCAGTAGACTCAATTTATCATCACCACCACCATCACCATGTGTACAATTTACTATTATTAATAATTAGTAATGTATTAAGTCAGCGTCTAACACACAAGACATCAGGAGATGGTACACCAAAACCTTTGATTAAATGCACTGTTTTAAATGACTCAGCTAAACATACATTTTCTGTTAACCGGTACCTTAAGTTGCAACATGGTAGATAGCTATTATAATGTTTTGGCTGTGCTTGAAATGTACCATGTATTAATGGTTTGCTACATTACATTATTACATTATCCAGGACCATTATAATATCATCGTTTATTGTAGCCATTGACATAAATACAGCACAAGCAGAGAAAGCTATCTGAAGAGAGGCAACAAAATGGTTCCCAAAAGGGATTGAGATCCCATTACCTTACAACATACAAGAAATAACCCTCTTTCAAAATGCTACACACTTGGCTTCCTTGTTAATCTTAATCATTTTAATCATAATCGTAATCTCCAAACTTCTAAAGTGCCACTCAAAAGCCAAGAGCAGGGCACCAGCTTATTCACGAGTGCTGAGCTGAGTCACAGAAGTTGTCCAAAGGGTAGTCTGATGGAGGTCCAAGTCCAGTTTCCAGAGGGTCAGAGGGGTTAAACATTCTTTTTAAGCTGCACTCGATCGTAACCAGAACCCATTTTTAAAATAATGATGACAATGAATATTCATAAAATTTGTATGAAACGTTTATAAACTTTAGTCCAGTCTTCTTAAAGTGTTCATAAATTTCACAGCACCAAGTATTAGAATTGTACTAATCTGTCTTATACACTATATGCAAGGCAATAGTCGCAATAACTTACTCCTATGTGGTTGCTAAATTGTTCCAAATCATTTTGTCTCCCTAAATCCAGCCAGCCAATGCCTGGGGCAGATGGTTACTTGGTTATACCATGCATACTACAAGTTAAATACACAGAAGTTTATCCTCCATTAAAGAAGATTTCATGGAACAATCATCCATTCATCCACTGAAATAATACTATTGTATGGTTATGATGAACATCACATACAGGTGATTCTATTTCTCAATATATACTATCATTTCTTAGCTCTTCAGGCTCTGAGTAGGCTTCTGGAATGGGCGCTATATACATTTCTGGAATGAATAATAAATGAATGGCCATTTAGTATTTCAAGCCAATGTTTGACAGTGTTTAAAAAGCAACATAGTATTACCATTGCATTTATGGCGATCGTTGTCCAGTTCATATCCTGTTCTACAGCTACAGCTGTAATTTCCAACCGTGTTATTACAGTTTTGGCTGCAGTTCGAAGAACCTTCTTTGCATTCATCAATGTCTAAAAGATTAAAAAGAATAAATGAATTACATGTAACCATATTCATCAATATTCTGCTGATGCAACACAAACATAAATATGTCAGTTAGCTGTTCCAGATGAAAAACAAATTCAAAGCACAGAGCTAATTCCCACATTAAACACAGATAAGTGCTCTAGCATTGCCTCCCTGATTTAGGACATCAGCATCATATGCCATACACACAAGCCATGAATTGACAACACGGATAAGCATAAAGGCCACACTTGGGTAGAACAGCAGCTAAGCAGAAAAACGGATTGAAACATATGCATATTTGTATGCATGCAGCAATGCATGCATGCATGTATGTATGGTATGCATATGTATGTATGACATGTACATGCAGTTATATGCATGTATTAATATTGCTCTTATGGCAAACATTTAGAAAAAACACGGAAATTGGCTTTGTGGCATAGCTAGTCAGCAATCAAGTGGTAATGCAGTTTGTATATGTGTATACATTTGTACTGGTATGCAAATATGTATGCTAACAGAAATGTGAAGTGATCACCTAAGACCAAATGGGAAGATCAAGTTTTACAAATTGCTATTAAATAAAATTGCATAATTGCTTTAAAACTCTAGTGGTTTATTATCATCGGGAAATGACAAAACACAGATTGTTTTGCAATGTATGCACTATGTAATTCAGTCAACTCTGCTAACTGTACGGACCTTGGGCTCATCTCCAGGGTATGGCTGTGTGTAGCTCAGAGCTCAGTGAGTGAAGATCTGTCTCCACCATCTGGGACAACATGCGCTTTGGTATATAAACACAGTCATGTATGAGGAACTGGTCTCTTCCATCTCCATAGGGGGGGGTCTGAAAAATCAAGGCTTGGGCTTCCTTGGCATGGTTCTGCTGCAATCACATTGTGTATAGTGGAATAAGTTGCCTGGAAACCTGTGACACAAGCTTCTATGCCTTTCTTTACCTCTGTTCCATGATCACTTCAAAACAATTTTCTTTGATTTTGTTTTTAGGTTGTCAGGTGCCACCAATGAATCTCTACTGAAGAGTAGCTATATAAATGATTAATACTAAATTACAAATCATTCTTCATTTTGTTTTGCAGCAATTCAGTTCGTTTTCTATATGCCTACAGCCCTATAAGTTAAGCGATTCTTACCTTCACACTTCAACCTGTCGGTAGTACTTAGCCTGAAACCATTAATGCATCCACAAGTGTAATTTCCAACAGTGTTGTTACATGTCTGCTCACATCCTGATGTATTCTTAACACATTCATTTATATCTACAAATATTTTTGTACACAAACTTCTTATAAGTTTCCAAAGCCTGTACGATCATGAAAACATGAACAGTGTGGTGAACTATAACAATCCTAAAGTGCCAGAATCTACTTCAGTCTGGTCTGCTCTGTGCAAGAGTACAAGTTATATCAACGCATGAAGTCCTATGAATACCTACAACATTAAGCACCAGCAGGTTCACTGCAAGGATCGGCTTTTCTACATCATATATCCAGAAAAAATCCTTGTAAAATTTAGACATTTCAATGTATCAAAATGATAAATGCTTTTATTAGTTTAATTCTTGTGTAGATCTTTTGCCACTCTTGGGCTCTCCCTATGGAACGCCCTTCCCTCCTTTCTATGTGTTACCATTCTTTCTTGGTTTCTTCCTACTGCCTTCTCCCTCCTCAAAACCTTCTTCTCTCGGGGTTTTCACACTGGATGGCCACTGCTGTGAGTAGCGCTATATAAATTAATAAATACAATACAATGCAGTGCATTGTTTTGACTGCTCCTTAGAATTTTATCTTAAACTTTGTGATCAAAACAAGTAATTTTCATCAAATTACTCAGCACTTCCATTCCAGTCTCATGCAATAATCAAATTAATTGTTAGTCTTTCTGACTTTCCAAGAACTTTCTTAGGCATGAATCATTATCACAAATGCATTTTGACAATCCCAATTTAAATCTTCAATTGCTCTTTTACTGTCATTTTATCCCTCATAAACTGCTCAAAATTCCAGATAAAAACATATTCATTCCAAAACAATACATTATCACAGTTTGATTCACATTATGACATCACAAAATAATTTGACCCAAAGTACATTCACCTTTGCAGTCAAAGCGCCCTTCCAGTTCATATCCTAATGGACAGGAACAAGTGTAATTGCCTTCGGTGTTACTACAAGATTGGTTGCACCTGTGAGTTCTTTTTGCACATTCATCGATATCTGAAATTAAAAAAGCAACACAAAATGGTATAATTATTACAGAAAGCACAACATGATGATCATCAGGACATCCTGATTCTATCCATTTTGCATCAATGAGTGCATATAAATTATCACTTTTCTTGTTCACATATCAAATCTATTGCAGTTCCTTTCATGCTTACCATCTGCAGTAATTGAACCTCCTAGACTGAAGAACTAATCAACCTGTTTAGTAGGTTTTCCTGATATTTGTTGATATCTCTTTTGTCTTTCATTAGCCACAATTTTAGTTTTATTAAATGCATTAATCAGTTATTTGAATGTTTTACTAGTTTTGCCTAAATTTGTCATAAATTATTTTAGTTCCATTCCATATCTTATTAGATATTCGTTTTATTTTCTGACAGGTTGACAGACCGCAACCAGTTACAATAGAAATATGTTAAATAATGAAATGAAAAACAAACAAACAAAATCAGACAGGTGTGCAGTCAGGTAAGATCTAGTGAGGAGGCTATGTCATCAGTGAATCAAATTTCCTTCATAACTCCTCCACTTACTTTAATTCCTCTGTAGTATTGTTACGCTGAGTGCCATTATTATTTCTAACATCTAGGCTGAACAGTATTGGCGATAAGTTACACATTTTTTTCTAAACTAGATTACTTCAATTCAAACAATTGTCTCCAATCTATCCAGAATATTATACTCTGTGCTGTCATACTCTGTGCTCTCATCTATGTATGAATGGTTCTGTTTCAATGGTTTGGCCATACACCCAAAGAAGTCTGAGGCCATTCTGTTTGGTTCATGCCAACGCCTGCGTTCTTTCCCTTCACTTTCTAGTGTTGACCTCGCAGGCACTGCTGTGCCACTTTTTGACACTGCCAAAACATTTGGGGTAACCCTGGACAGTAAGCTCACATTCCGATCGCACATAACAAACCTTTGTAAATATTGTTTCTATCACATCAGGGCAATACGTCACATCAGGTCAGCTCTAACTAAGAATATGTCTTAAACTATAGCCAGTTCACTTGTATCCTCTTGTCTTGATTATGCTAATTCCCTTTTTGTGGGTGTCTCAGACCTTGAACTCAAAAGGCTGCAACGAATCCAAAACTCCTTAGCTCGCGTAGTGATGCGTGTCCCACTACGAACATGCTCCTCAGTGCTACTCCACAAGCTGCATTGGCTTCCTGTTGAATTCAGAATAAAATTTTAATTGGCCTGTTTGACCTACAAAGCCCTCAGCACCAGCACACCTGCCTATATTCATGCGCTACTAACTCCTTACATCCCTCCTCGTTGCCTGCGATCATCAAGTACAGGTCTTTTAGCGGAGTCATGATGCAGAACAGTTATGGGCTCTCGTGCATTCTACACCTCTGCTCCAAAGAAATGGAATCGACTACCACTCTCTCTTCATAGCTCAAATTTACTTCCTTCCTTCAAAAGCGGCTCAAAACTCACTATTTCTCCTTGGCTTTCAAGGATTTAGAAATCTAAGTGCATCTTCACAAATTTATTTAATAATAATAATAATAATAATAATATAAAACACAAAACATCACCACAGCATTCCTGTTACCAAATCTCTATACTGGAATAATTGACTCGTTTCTGCACCAGGCTGTGGTAGCGACCTTTTGACAATGTGCTTGAGGCAACATAACACTATGGAATACATTTGTGGAAGCTAACTCAAAAAATTTTAAATCAACCAATCACTTTCTCAGTATATTCCTATAACAATAACATAACATCATCACTTAGCACATATATTCAAATTTAAATTAAATTAAAGGTTATAAAAGCAACTGGTTCACATAGTAATCACAAAATTATTATCGATTATCATAAATTCAAATTTAAATTAAATTAAAGGTTATAAAAGTATAAAAGCAATTGGTCACCTCGTCACTGTCTTCCTACATTCATTCCATGAAACAATTTATTAAAAAAGGTATATACTAATCTACTTGAATCTAATCTAAGAACTTCTCAAACACCAATGTATTAGTGAACAAGGCATTAGTCGATGGCCAATACTAAGCAAAATCGTTGTGCAAGCCAAATTTCAGGGTGAGTCCAGTCAAAAGCCAAGAAGGGAGTTCGAAAAGACACAGGAACAGCCTACAAAGGAAATGAGTCTAAGAAAAGATGAGTATTTAGTTGACATCTGAAGGTCAGAACAGCCCTTGTAGAGAGTTCTTTTGCCAGAAAAGAATTCCAGAACCTAGAACCAGCAACAGAAAAGGAGCACCTACTGAGAGCCTTCCTTGTCCACAGAATATTCATATAGAGAAAGTCAGAAGACATGGTCAAGTACAGAGAGCTCTGGAGTCAGCAATGACTGAAGATAACAAGGTTGACTGACAAGCAGTGTTGTATACAATTAGCCCAGTCTATATTATAGGCAGTCAATGTAGAGATTTAATTGTCGGTATTATGCTTACATTTTGAAGTTTTAGTGATAACTCTGGCCCAGGTGTTTTGAACTCTTCGAATGTGACAATCACCCCTTGAAGCAGTTTCACAGTGATCCAATCCATATAGTGTTTCATCCCCTTTATTTTCTTGTTCTTCTTATTCTTACCTCTTTCCATAAAAGTTTGGCTTCTGTGCTTCCTTGTCATTTACTAGCATTTCTGTTGGGTCATTTTTAAGTTTTATATTAGGTTATTTATGGAGAGGCGCTTTAGAAGTTGTTAGATAATATTCATATGATATGATTTAAGTACATCGACAATCAGTACTTGCTCAAAGTGTTCCTTAAACTGATCCTCTAATTGTCTTCACATACTTCACCATTTGCATCACAGATTGATACAAGTTCAAATTGCCCAATAAGCAGTTTATATTTTCCCTTGCAGTTTCTTGGTATCGTATTTGATTTGCTCTATTGGGTCAGCTTCCTTACTTAGCCTCTCATTTGGTAACTATCAATTTTTTTATTATAACCAGTCTGAGCATTAAATAATCTGCAGTTTGTTACGTTTAAGCTGCACCTTTATTCACTGTGACATAGTTGATGAAGTCAAGTGTGCCTCCATCAATGTTCATTTCCTTCATTTCCTCTGTTGTCTCTTTTGCTCTAAAACTGTTCTCATTGCTTACTATAAGATCATTTGTAACACAGAAATTAAGTCGTTTCTCTCCATCAGTAATTTGCAGTTAAGCCTTTAAAGTGTCACTCTCTGCCAACCTTTGATTTGAAAACCTCAAAGAGCGATATTATTGTGTACTGTAATTCCGTGAATCATCTATTAGTCTAGTGGTTAGCTAACTGAGAGATCAGGGGTTCAGATTGCCAGGATACAAATTTGTTTTAAGATTTTGGCTTTGCCTGTACCCCTAGCCAACTCAGCTATTAGAAGTGCAGTAGTGCACTGACCAATGTGACCATACATTGTCAGTGGGAAGATGAGATGGCATGGAAAAGGCCTGGTCACCCACACTCATATGCTGAGGCTAAGAAATATTAAGTCGCTAACATTTCATACCCATAGCTCCCTGTCTAGCTTAAGAACTGTTCTTCTTCTGTTAAAGTTGTTGATAAAATAGATCAATTTCTTCATTATTGGTTGGTGATGACAGTCATCCAATGCATGGATGACTGTCATCTAAAAAATTCTGATTCAAAATCTTAGAGATATTAATCCATAATTGCAAAGTTAGATAGTATTAATATTTCAGATGAAAAGAAATTAATCCCTGAAACAACATGTCGTGCATTATGGGAGCAATCATCCATCACAAATAATTAAAAAAACAGTATATTTACCTTTACAATTAAAGCGCCCTTCTAACTCGTATCCTGAAGAGCAAGAACAGTTGTAACTGCCCTCTGTGTTGTTACAAATTTGCTTACAGCTGTGACTTCCTCTTGAACATTCATCAATATCTGGAATTCAAATAAATAGCAGTTAAAATGCCCTTGTAGCTCATATCCTGCATAATGGCTGGAACAGCTGTAACTGCCTTCAGTGTTACCAGAAAATTGGCTACAATATTGAGTTCCTTATTTAGCACATTCATCAGTATCTGAAATCAAATAAATAAGAAATACCTAGGTAAATAGCCTAAATATTACAGAAATAACATTAACCTGAGACTCCTGAGTAATGGCTAAGATTACAGACAAAAGCAGCTTCAATCCTAAAACAATAATTATATCCTACAATGCATGAATTACATTACATTATCACAACAATCAACCATCACAAATAATTTGAACTTACCTTTGCAGTTAAAACGCCCCTCCAACTGATATCCTGATGAACAGTAACAGTTGTAACTGCCTTCAGTGTTATTACAAAATTGGCTGCAAGTGTGATTTCCAATCGCACATTCATCAATATCTGAAAATCAAATAAACAACACAAAATAGCATAAATAAATACAAAACTGGAAAATATTCTACCTAATACACAATCAGAGGACATAGTTCCATTCTTGCTCGTTCTAATGACCGTTCTCAGAATCCACAATCCACTTCATAAATGCTCTTACCTAGACATAAAATATAGTGCCTTTTATGTACCTCAAAGGCGCTATGGCAGCTCGTTTAAACTGTGTTAAAGTTTAATAAGAACCGAGAGTTCGTGTGTAAATAAATACAGTACAAATCCACCATGATCATGTGTAAAACAAAAGCGAGTTAAAAGGGCCATGTTGAAATACAGTAGTGTATGTTTTATGTATTGTATGTCTTGAAGTAGCTAGAAAGCTCAGACTGATGTAACTCTAATAAACAAATTTATTGCATCGTCAGTTTCCAACTTGCGAAATTTGTTTCTAAAAGTAGAACTCACATTACTGTTGGTGCAGCTACATAGTTATTCATTTATTCTGTTTAACTAATTGGACTTTAGCAACCTACGGCTACGCTACTTCCTTCATGTCAATCTAGGTTCTGCGGGGTCACTCTACAGAGTCAGACTCCATCTTCTTTCTCATATTTATGATGCTATCATCGCTATGGATAGGTCCCAGGTTATCCTGCTTGCCCCATATGATGTCAGTGCTGCCTTTGACTCGGTCACCATGACCTCCTCCTGAGTTGTCTCTCCATAACTTTTGGGATTAGTTCCTATCTTTCAGAGCACTCTGCCTATCAGGGCCGTAAATCTGTTTTGACAAGTGGGGAGGGAAAAATTTCCCTTTTGGAAGTGTGTATATACTTCCCTTAAGAAGTCCACGACTGCGGTTAGTGTTAAAACATGTACCAGTAGGCCTATAGGTAAAACTGTATACGCCTAGTTTACGTTGCCATATTATTTTAATCTGTTCATTGCCGTACTTTACGTTGTAAGTAGGCCGTCTACAAATGTCCATGATAACTGTCATCAATCAAGCTTCCATTTAAGAAAAAATTATTTCCATCAATCCAACTTCTATTTAAGAAAAAATTACTTCTCATCAATCCAACTTCTACTCTTAAAAAATTATTTTAATAAATCCAGCTTCTAATTTAAGTAAGAATTATTCTCATCAATCCAGCTTGCATTTACGGAAACAATTATTTCCAGTAAACCGGCTTAAGTCTGATTATGCGCAGTATACACTATACAGGTCTCCCTCTGTCTCTGTCTCTGTCTGCCTCTCTGTCTCTGTGTGTCTGTCTGTCTCTCTCTCACACACACACACACACACACACACACAAACACGCACGCACACACACACACGCACACACACACACACACACACACTGTCTGTTTGTCTTGTCTGTCTGGCTCTCCAATGGCTCGTAAAGTGTTTAAAAGTTGTGTCAGCCAACCTCAACCAAGTACAGACGGAAGGCGGATAAAATTATACATTAATTCCGATATAATGTCGAACAATAATATGTTTGTCATTTTGTCATTTTGTACAACCACTGGTGGATCTTGATCCCCTGCCTATCGATGTTGTTTATGTATTATTTTTATTTTGACTGAGCGCCTGTGAATAAGCTGGTTCGCTTTTGTGCTATTGGCGCTGGAGAAATCTCGAGAATGCGACTGCGATTGAGATTAAAAGTACAAACTGCGACCAATACGGATTTCTTTGTGGAAGAAAATAAAATTTACACCTGTAGGCTAATGCTGTTTGTCAATATTTCTGATGCACAGATTTAGGCTTTGGGCCTATGGCTAATTGCTTATAAATGTGAAATGCAGTCTCAACAGTTAAAACAGCGTGCACTTAAGTAAGTAAGTAAGTAAGTAAGTAAGTATTTCCTTTATCGATAAGCACTAGCAAACGCACAGCACTGTACATAGCAAGATTAATACATTCAAACAAATAAACAAAAAATTTATATATACAACCATAGAATTGAATGAGAGGCTTTATTGTACAGAGGAAGAAGAGCTATATAGAGCTAGTCATATATATAGGGAAAATGAAGGGTTTAAATAGACAGATCTAGGGAAAACATAGTTTATTTGTATAGCATCCGGGCAAGGAAGCATTTCTGAGGACAGGTTGTCAAACATGGGAAGCTCACGGTTATGGGACCGTGGCCGCAGGGAGTAGTGCGATTGCTTGATCGGCGGCAACAATTTATGCAATACATGACAAGGATTGTGCAGAATACAGGCAAATAGTCTAGTATCCGCATTGCTGCAGAGAGTCTCAAATGAGGGAGAAGATGGAGGTACCGTTTAGTTGTACTTACCAGCACACCTTCCAGCTGATGAATTGGAAATCGACAGATAACACTGTTCAAATGATTTCAAGGCGGTCCCCTAGATATTGCAGCACTTTATTTATTAATTTCTTTTATTTAAAATTATTTATAATCCTCAGCTGTAGGTCCTACACTCGAATGCAGTGATGAGGTCTGCAGATGAACTGATCTAGTCTATGGTTCCCCTCCCACCCTGAAAGTTCACACTCTGAATATTATATATATATATATATATATATATATATATATATATCACAGCTGTCTTCATAATAATTTGTCCTCCCCGTCTCCGAACACACTCTGCTCTGTCTTGTAGGGTGTTGCGTTGCGCTTGTCCGCTTATCACAACATAAGTTCTGCCAGCTCTGAATTAAGAAGAAATCTATCTTCAGCAGCCACATTCACACCTGTTTAGCTTTCAAGCCGAAAGAGTATAAGGTTTCCTGCATTATCTATGTTCCCACAGTAAATCATCCTACAGGACTTGGCAGTCGTCGATCTTGCATGGTGACCCTAATATAAATTTATGGCACAGCTTAGACGAATTTGTGGGGAGGGAATTCCTTCACGTTCCCTCCCCAGGCTTAAAAGTGGGGAGGGAATTCCCTCCTTTCCCTCCCCGGGATTTACGGCCCTGCTGCCTATACCATTTTCCACTCATCTCGCTCGCCCTGGCGCTCTGCTCCTTTTGGCCTCCCCCAGGGTTCTGTTCTTGGACCCCGTCTCTACATCCTCTTTACAGCTGATGTGGAGTCTCTACTTGCATCCAGTTCTCTTATGCGTCATTCTTAAGTTGATGATGTTCAATCTTACACTCACTGCTTCTGCTGTCCGAACCATGTCTTGTGCCACTGACTTCTTCCTTTGAAAGTTCAATATATTTGGCTTGGTACTAGCCAGCAGCTGGATAAGCTGGACTTGGAGTCCCTCTCCGCTGAATTCCCCACCTTTGCTCTTTCAACCTCAGTCTGCAACTTAGGGGTCATCCTGGACTAACAACTGTCTTTTACGGAACACATTACGGCACTGACTCGTTCCTGCTACTACCACTTGCGCCAGCTACGGGTTGTCACTAGCTCTCTTCCGTCTTCCGCTGCCTCCACTCTGGTCCACGTTTTATTCTTAATTTATTGGACTACTGCTCCTTGCTCTACTGTGAACTTCCACATGTCTGTTTACATCATTTGGAAGGCGTTTTGCGGGCGGCTGCTCCTTTAATTGGTGGTGTCCCTAGGTTCGGTCACATCTCTGCGTTTATGCGTGATGTCCTCCATTGGCTCCCGGTCCAGCAGCGCATCCATTATTGGGTCTCCTCCATCGTCTGGCACTGTGTTCAGGCCCGGATCTACAGTTTTGGGGGCCCTGTGCTGATCGAATGACGGGGCCCCTTACAATTTTAAGAAGCAAGGCAGACATACAATAACCCGACACATAATTTGTTAAACTTTACAGCACATAAGATGTAGATAGGACAATTGTCACGAGCTCACGACTCACGCACTGACATGGAAAGAACATATATAGTCTGTCAAAGAACAATATTCTGTATAAACCATTACTACCTTACTGTGCCACAGTGCTAGAGTGTATAGACTACAATGAATGTATCATAGGCTACTACGTAGGCCCTACTCACGTTCGTTTCCTACAAGTCTCTTCTGCGAGTTTTTGTTTGGCGAAGTCGTTTATTATGTCGTCAAAGTCAACACTTTGCAGGACTTCCGATTCGATGCACATAAGCGACAGAGCTTGAAGTCTCTGCTGGGTCATTGTTGTGCGCAGATGATTCTTCACTCTGGAAAGCGTCGAGAATGATCTCTCACCCTCACAGTTAGTTACTGGAATAGTGAGGTATATCCTCAGTGCGATCCCCACATTAGGGAAAGTAGCCTGCAATAAACCTCCGTCCGCCTTCAGCATCTCGCTCATGTGAACTACACTTTGGTCTTTCTCTGTCATAACGAGAAACGTAAATTGTACAAACTCGTCCACAAATGAGGGCTCAAGATCGGCAGGATATGATGCCACTAGGTAATTAGTAGCACGAGCTCGCAACTCATCTGCAGGTAGAGACTTGAAGTCCGTTATGAAGCCAAACACTTCGTGAAGGTTAGAATACGCAGTCAGTCTCTTGCGCAATTCAGCAACAAGACGATCGATTATGCAGTTGAACGTTTCTATCTTGAATTTGTCCCTAGGACTATGCACAGTGTCAGGAGCGTGGTATCCATCGAAAATGTCGCGAAGAAAATGTCGCGGTAAAAATGTCGCAGACAAAATGTCGCGGATAACAATGTCGTTGATATATAATGTCGCGGATAAAAATGTCGCGGATAAAAATGTCGCCGTTAAAAATGTCGCGGATAAAAATGTCGCGGATAAAAATGTCGCGGATAAAAATGTCGTTGATATTTTCCCCGCGACATTTTCACCATACTGGGAACCGTATGACAGTAGCCTATAACACTAAACTATGAAGAACGAAATTCGAAGACAATTTTTAACTTTGACCGTTTAATACTAAACTATTAAGAACGATATACGATATACGAAGACAATATACGATATACGAAGACTAAACTATTAAGAACGATATACGATATACTAAACTAAAGTATTAAAAAACTATAATGTTCCTACTAGAATGTTCGTACTAGAATGTTCGTACTACAGCCTACTAGAATGTTCGTATAGAGAATAGAATGTTTGTATTAAAAAACTATAATGTTCCTACTAGAATGTTCGTACTAGAATGTTCGTACTACAATGTTCGTACTACAATGTTCGTATTAAAAAATAGAATGTTCGTACTATAATGTTCGTACTAGAATGTTCGTACTACAATGTTCGTACTACAATGTTCGTATTAAAAAATAGAATGTTCGTACTATAATGTTCGTACTAGAATTTTCATATTCAAATTTGCAATCTCAAGTTGTGAGCAATACCCCGCAGATAATCGGTAGTTGGACGAAGTCCATAGTCTGCCACAATGGTTTTGATTCTTTCGGCGGTATCTTTATAGACCCGTTTGCCGGGTGGAGGTTGCTGGCAAGACAAACAAGACGCGAAATATGTTTGACATCAAAAGATTTCGACTTCGAGGTATCACGCTTCGCTAATTTTGAGGTCAAAGACATTGCTGGCTCAATAGAGCAGATAGTAAACAAGACGCGACGAAATTGTGAACGGCGACATTTTTATCCGCGACATTTTTATCCGCGACACTATGTATCAACGACATTTTTAACCGCGACATTTTTATCCGCGACATTTGTATCCGCGACATTATATATCAACGACATTTATATCCGCGACATTTTGTCCGCGACATTTTTAACGCGACATTTTCTTCGCGACATTTTCGATGGGAACCCAGGAGCGTTGCTTTCATCGAAGAATCTCTTACGTTTTACTACACGACGTTCGGCTTCCTTATATTGGTGATTGCATGTCCACGTAACCCTAGGCCTTCTTCTCTATATCATCGAAACTCCCTCGCATTTCCTCCACAAAAGTTATCAGCTACTCGTACAGTTTCAGAGCAGTGAGTCGGTCAATTTCGACTTTCTGAAGACTTGCACTTGTGGCATTAAATCTATCCAATATGGTGTGCCACATAACAGTCATAAAAGCTGTTTCAAATTGCCCCATCTTCCGTGCAAAACCATCGGCTTCTGCTCTTGTGTCAATGTTGTGGCGATTATCTGTAGATATGTCTATTAGCGCATTCCTGATGTCTTTGTAATGCACGAACAGACACTTAGTAGCATCAGCTCTGGCACTCCAGCGAGTAGCAGCTAGTGTTTTGACAACAGCGCCAACACTGATGATAATGACACATCATAATACTATGACATTATTTGGTTATATATTTAGTCATAGCTATGATTGCTATGCATAATGCATTGCAATTTGCACTGTTTCTTTCCTTAATCCTTTATTCTTTATTTTTTTACTTTTACAATTTGGGGGCCCTGTGCTGCAGCACAATCAGCACCGTGGTTAATCCGGCCCTGACTGTGTTGTAGGAAGAGCACCTGTCTATCTCCGGGAGGTTTTTACTTTAACCTCGGCCTGCTGTAGTCGCCGAAATCTGCGCTAGGCCTCTAAGTCTAAAAGGGCAAGAAATATATTTTCTGCGTTAAGGTTTCTTTAGAAGACAATCCCTAATTAGGTTCTAAATTTCTCGTTTCTTGCTGCAATTAAAAGCGAACATCGGATGCCATGTGTTTTACTGTGATTTGTAATTGCCAGGTAAAAATCCTGTTGTCATCATCGATGGTACCCTACATTACGGATTTGGTTTGGATTTCTTATAACAATGATTCAATTTTGGCGCTACGAAATTTCCTTACATAACTTAGGTTTAAAGGAACATGTGGTTTGTTTTACATTATGTAAAATTGCTTGCTGACTTATTTATGCTCACTAATTTATTTTTATATAAATATAGAATTGTGCTGACATAGGCCTAGTTTAAAACTCCTATAATATTTAGGCTCTACTGGATTTCCGTACATTCTTACGCTCTGTATCTTTACATATTGGAATCTTCAGTACTTATTGTCTTTCCAGAACCAGTTCTCGCATACTTATTAACGTCAGTCACGTGAACCAATGACAATATTTTTCATACACATCTTCACCCCGGACACTATGTAGCATCAACCGGCAGTATACTGGCAGCAGTGGCATAACGAAGGGTTTCAGTGCCCAGGGGCAAGAGTTTATGACAAGAATGATTAAAAGTCAAAAAGAAAATTAAAAATGGGCATTTTAATTTTCTTGTTGACTTTTAATCATTCTTGTCATAGTACTGTGTATCACAGATAGCTACTTTTACGCCCCCTTGTGCTGCGCCCGGGGGGTGCTGCGCCCGGGGGGCGGCTGCCCCCTCTGCCCCCCCTTCGTTAGTATCATTACGCCACTGACTGGCAGTCCTGCAACTCTCCTGTTAGCCTGGAAACTGAATTCACTAATATTAAGGATTGGACCTCCAGGAACAGAATAATACTTAATCTTATCTTAGACCAAAGAAATTGTATTCCACAGACCGAGAGCAAGTCCATGGCTTTTCTCTTCAGGATCCTGTCAACAAAGTTGAAAGAGTCAAACTTGTGAAACTACTGGCGTTCTCTATGCAAAAGCCTTGTGACGTTCATTTTGAAGGCTTGCAGCCAGTGTCTATACCCACTAAAAGTCCTCTGATCTTAAGAAGTGCCTCCCACTATTCTAACAAATACTTTCCAAGCCCTTGTAGTCTCCTGGCTAACTTATGCGCTTCCATCCAGGGGCTTCCTATGAACGGAATTGGGTGGAAGAATTTATTCGCTTTCACGCAGGGCTGAGTGCAGCGACAGTATAACATTGGGGAAGATTAGGTAAAAAATAAACTGAAGTTCTTTAAGAGCATCCAGTCAGCCCATCACTGTCTTCATCAATTATTGCCCACAAAGCACCTTCATCAATTCAATTTACGAGAAAGGGGCGTACATTCTAATTAGTGTACTTTCATACACTACTGCATAAGAAATCCGTCATTACTCGCTCAGTGCTGTACAAATATAAAAATTGGGATAATCCTAGTCTTAATGCTTGTTCCAAGATCTACCCGGTTTCCATTTTTAGACATGAGTAATGTTCATGTTTTTCAGATCATAGCTATAGTATATCTAGATATCTGTGTATATATACATACACACACACACACACACACACATATATATATATATATATATATATATATATATATATATACATATGACATTCTCTGTCAATAATATTGTTTTGGTTTTATTTTAGTTTTTGTGCTCTGAATATTGTGCTACTTTTCGCCACTGTAGTGCATTCATAGTCGTTGTAAAGTATGAGCATTTGTCTTGTGCTAATAAAGATTACTTACTTACTTACTTGACTCTTAGTGACAAGAAACATTGAAAATAAGAGATAGATAAAATAAGTAATAACACTGTGACAGTCACGCATAGATTTTCTATTATAAATTACTTTAAACTTTAATTTACAAAATTAGTCTTTTGCTTACCTTCACAAGTTCCACTGTTTGTTTTTGCAAACCCCTCTGCGCAGATGCACATAAAACTGCCTTCGGTGTTTTTGCATTTTTGGTGTAGAGCAGACTTACAGTTGTGACATCTCGTGGAATTAGTAGGGCTACACTTAGTCTGACACTCGTCAATATCTACAAAAGCAGAACAAGATCTGCATTTTTCCAATGGTACACAGTCCAGAATAAAATATTATATAAAATCAACATCTTGAACAATCTGCACTGTATTTATTAATTTAGTATATAAACTAAATGTTTGCCTGTCCTAAGACGATAAAAATAACTTCGCATGCAGCCCAGCCCGCATGTTGGACAGCTTGGCAATATATTATCACGCAGCCCAACTTTCATGACATGCAAATTTGAATCTATGCGACGGTTAGCGCTTGTAAACGATGGTGGCCATGTTCTTAGCAGCGCCACCTACCGAAATGAAATGAGTTTACTTCATAGCATAAGATTATAGCAGTGCCACCTACCGAAATGAAATGAGTCTAATTAGTGTAACAGTTCATGAAGGACTTCATGACATCTCTGTTCGTTCATATTATTAATTAGACATATATAATATATAATTATATTACGCAGATGTAGCTCTGTTGCACTTGTATATAAGAGATATTTGCCAAGCACCGTTTACTTCACTTCCTATTTTCTGTTTACTTATTCTTAATGTCATCACTGCCTTTAACACTAAGTTGAACAAATCTGGCAAAAGAATGCATCTACCTAAGCACTCCTGTTTGTGTCTAGAAGTAGTGGGTAATTATTATTGTCTACTGCCACAGCTCTCAAAATTGGGCCTTGAATACTAATAGTTATGCATACGAGTGTCAATCATCAAGTGGAAAGTCGGAAAAATCCAAATGATCTCGTAATGGTGTGCAAAGGTGAGAAACCTGTAAATCTCCAAATACACCAGAGTGGAAGTGGCTGACTCCAGTGGCGGCACTACACCAGGGCATGCCA
Source organism: Aporrectodea caliginosa (assembly GCA_020284085.1). Classification (NCBI taxonomy): domain Eukaryota; kingdom Metazoa; phylum Annelida; class Clitellata; order Crassiclitellata; family Lumbricidae; genus Aporrectodea; species Aporrectodea caliginosa. Next base: position 28,627 of record JACEVL010001356.1, read on the forward strand.
GGGCAAATGCCCTGGTTAAAAAGCCTTCGCCCTGGTCGTTGCCCTGCCAGAATTTTTGCCCTGTCAATAATTTATTTGGGGCATCAACCGTCCCTGCACTGGTTACTTGTATAATTGCCCTGGTTATGCCCTGGCTACAAAAATGTCTGGCGCCGCCACTGGCTGACTCAAAACTGGAAAATAAAGCTGTTGATACATATTGAGCCAGTGCCTACCACTGTGTATCATCCAAGGAGGAGGAACTTTACTTGCATTCATTCCACCAAAGGAAGTCAGTGCTGTGTTTCTTGAATATGTTTGCACAACTGGGGTGTTTTCAGCTGGTTGGCCACCACTCGGGTTGCACAGTTGAAGTCTGACTTTGTGAATGTTATTTTATACGGAAGATTTTTTAATACAAGAAGAAGTATTAGAAACATCTTCTTGAAACCAATAGCCTTACAAAATAATAATCTGATAGAATATCAGAATTGTAGAACTTCCATTCGCATACACACAAATGTCCCAGAAAAAGTCTAAAAATTGTGTACCGATTAGTCTCCAGTCGCAATGGTTGAGAGAGAAATCTTACCGATAGAACATGTTTCTCTATTTGGAATCGTACGGTTCAGCATCCATCCACGTGCACATTTATTGTCTGGACAGGCTCCTATAACTGTGCAGTTATCATCGGCTCTGCAGTTGCAGTTATTGGTGCAATTCACCCCATACAGTCCTCTTGGGCAAACTAACCAAATTGAAGAAAGAGAAAAAATGCAGCAACATTTAAATAGGCAAGAAACAAAGTAATGTAACTACATGACTAAATAGAGCAAAATTGTACAAGTTCCTCTAAAGCACTGTGCACATGACTGCCTAGAAGATAGAATAGTATGTTACTTACGGTAAGTTAACGATCTACCGAAGTAATCCTTCTGAATTCAACCTATGTGAGAGACCACCAATATGCTAAATAAGCCAGCCAGATTGGTAACTTACTGTAACAGTACTAACCAAATGTAAGACCTAATGTTGCCAAACATATTTATTGACCTGAAGAGGTCATGTGTGAAACTAATTAGAGACACGCCTTTGGTGTTATTGGACAGCATCAGTGTAATACTGAGATAATACTGCATTCTCTATGGAATGGAAACCTCTAAGTTGTGTGTGTATAAGTTTTAAGGATAGCGAGCTCAACCATCTTAACGAGCTCAACTAGCACATAGGCCCTATTGTGTGAGCACTCATGGTAGTTCACATTTAAATTTAGTTTGTTATTACAACTGCTGGACCAGTGCTGGCTGTTTAGATAGCCTAAAAATAGTTTTGCAGTATTGCAAAAACATATGGTATGCCAGCCAGTCTGAGCCAGATGGACAGAGATGGTGAAGTGTTGTCCTAGATAATCCCATTCATCTGGCCTATCCAATGCATGAGAAATATCTGACCACCATTGCCACTCAAGTGCACGCCCCCTTAGCCTTAAATGTAATGTACACATTTTTCTATAGCGTCCGTATTAATTTTTCAATGAATTGATCGGCTCAGATCTTTCACTACTGACACAAGCCTACCCTTCTGATTGGGTGCTTTACCAGTTTGTTCGGACCATGCTAGCTCGAGATTATAATCTTTGAAACGTTACCATCACTATGCAAAATGATATCCTCATGCAGAGGCGCCTTGATGTTTGCTCCAACCAATGTAGCTAACCGGGCAAAACAACGAAAGCCTCAATCTGGACTCCAACCTATAGCCTTCATAGGCCCTATTATGGATACTTCTTCATCCAAGCCCGACTACTCTGTCCACTGGTTGCAAATATAAAGGCGCACTGAGGAAAAACTTTATTAGTTGCTGGCTTGCTAGTTGCTACTATTATGTCAAACATTTTAATGTCTGCATCTCATAATATGTATGGGTTAGGTAGCTGCATTCTGCAGTACCACATCTGAAGGGTTACTAGTGGTAGTACATAAATGACGTAACTATCTGCTATGGCTTATGATAATAACTAACCTGAGTAAACACTAAATATAATCGAAGCATTGGATCCTCCACAAAATTCTGCTGGTTTTCCAGGACATGGTGAATAGCAGAGCGAATCATTAACTTGTGCAACTTGACCTTCTTTCAGCTCTTGTACACAGTAGCAATGAGTGCCCCCCTGCAAATAGTAACCATTCAATTTCTGTAAAGACATAAACATATACAGCTATAACAATAAATTAGTTTAAACAGTTTCTGCAAATCACCAGCAAATGCACTATAATTCAATAATTCTGTTTGATAATTCTGAGGGTATCTACGGTATATATAGGCGAGACCACACTAGATAAAAATTTTAGGTCATACGATTAATATAAAGCAGTCATAATCATTAAAGAAAAAATGAAAAAATGTGTGTTATGTGTTTATCGCTAATAAATTTTGATAAAACGACTTGGCTATGAATTAGGTTTATGCCTTCCAAAAATGCAAACTTTTCAATTCTCTTAATAGCTCTTCTTGCACACAAGCCGGCAAATGCACGCTCGATACCGTGAGCGGGAGCGTGAGCATTGGCAGTGGCGGCACTACACCAGGGCATGCCAGGGCAAATGCCCTGGTTAAAAAGCCTTCGCCCTGGTCGTTGCCCTGCCAGAATTTTTGCCCTGTCAATAATTTATTTGGGGCATCAACCGTCCCTGCACTGGTTACTTGTATAATTGCCCTGGTTATGCCCTGGCTACAAAAATGTCTGGCGCCGCCACTGAGCATTGGGGGCTAGGATTGCTCTCTCAGCAAATGACCCAAAAAGGCTGTGGGCTACCTACAACGGTCTGCTGGGTCGACACGGCGCAGGGAGCCGCTCCACGACCCCCACCTTCTCTGCTGAAGAGTTCGCTGAACATTGCTGCGCAAAGATCCGCTCCGTGCGAGATGACACTTCGGGCTCTCCTCCGCCTCAGTTCCCACCAACGGACTCTAGCCTCTCCACTCTGAGTGAGGTCACTCCAGCCGAGCTTCGAAGTATCATTCTTACTTCTGCTTCAAAGTCCTGTGAACTGGACCCCCTTCCTACCTTCCTGGTTCAGGAGTTCGAAGATCTCCTCCCCTCCTCACCCTCCTCTGCAACCGTTCTCTCCAGGAAGGCATACTGCCTGCTTCACAGAAACGCTCTCTGGTGTTCCCAGCTGTCAAACTCGTCTGATCCGGCAAACTACAGACCTATTTCTAATGTTTCATTCATTTCTAAGATCATTGAAAAAATTGTGGCTAACCAATTAACTAACTATTTGAATGCTAATTGTTTACTTCCAGCTTCGCAGTCTGGGTTCCACAGGGATCACTCGACTGAGACCCTGCTGATCCGCTTGCTTTCGGACATTTATGGCGCCATGGACCGATCGCAGGTTACCCTCTTGGCCCTGTTTGATGTCAGCGCCGCGTTTGACTTGGTCGATCATGACATCCTTTTACTCCGCCTTTCTACTTCTTTTGGCCTTTCTAGCAAACCTCTTGACTGGCTCCGCTCATTCTTATGCGATCGCACCTCCTGTGTTGTTTCCAGGTCGACCAGGTCCCTCTGGGCCCCTGCCCCATTTGGGTTACCAACTTACCACAAGGTTCTGTCCTGGGCCGGGCGGCCCGCTATTATACATACTTTACACTTCCGAAATCGGACTGCTCTTGTCTTCTTGCGGAGTCCTAAACCAACTTTACGCAGACGACACCCAGGCTTACGTTCACTGACCTGCGGCAAAAGCGGCCACTGCTGCCCACTCCATGCAGCTTGCTATAGACTCCCTTGGTGGCTGGATGTCGTCGAATCGACTCCGGCTAAACCCTTCCAAAACGCAATTTATCTGGCTTTGCACCAGACAGCAGCTGGCAAAACTTGATCTGTGTGCCCTCTCAACCCAGTTTCCGCTCTTCACTTTCTGCACTTCTGTTCGGGATCTTGGAGTGATACTTGACCAAGAACTCACTTTCACTCAACATGTTAACTCTGTCTCTCGTAGCTGTTTTTACCAGCTGCGCCAACTGCGAGTAATATCTCGCACTCTTACCCCAGCGCTGCAGCTACTCTAGTTAACGCCTTCGTTGCCAGTCGCCTTGACTATTGTTCCTCTCTATATGTTGGCCTCCATCAGAGTCGGATAGGGCGCGTGGAGCGAGTTTTGCGCGCGGCTGCGCGACTGATTGGTGGCATTCCTAAGTCGGGTCATGTATCCGACTATATACGGGATGTCCTGCACTGGCTGCCACTACCACAACGCATCTCATTTAGGGTCTCTGCCTTCATTTGGCGTAGCCTCGTTGGTACCGCACCTGCTTATCTGCAGGAGCTATGTCGCTCTATCTCTGCCAATATTGGCCGCCGACCCCTTCGCTCTGCAGTCCGCGGTGACCTGAGTGTCCCATTTGCACGCACTTCTACAATGCAACATCGGGCCTTCTCGGTTGTGCGACAGCGTATCTGGAATGGGCTTCCTCTTGAGCTTCGTCTCATACCTAGGAACTCTTCACCTGCATTTTATACCTCTCTCAAAAAATTATTCTTTTCAGCCGTGGTTGGGCCGGGAGCGCCTCTGAGTAGATATCTTGAAGGGGCGCTATATCAAGTTCCATTGATTGATTGATTGATTGACAAGCAGCAAGGAATTTCTCTGCATATGACATTCTGCCGTTCAATTTGATTTAAAAATTCTGTTTCAACTAGACCTCTATTAAGCACTCCCCAGTGATCTACACAAATGTGAAATCATAATTCCAAAACAATTCTTTTGCAACACAGTAGACTCCTTGGAAGTGCTATGTCGGTAAACAAACGACAGCAGCTTTGAGCCTGTTAAATGTACATGTACACCTGTACATTAAATGACCTGGGACATATAATATTGTTTACAGAGGTAAACATTTTGTACAAATTGCTAATACATGCCGACCTGTTTTAAACGCTGGTCTGCAATAACCACTGACAGGGAGTGGCAAATACAATTTGTAGAAATAAACACTGGGCACGTAATTGCAATAGACCCCAAAATAGAATGTTATTTAATTAAAACACCAAAACCTTATTTACAGTATGAAGTGACATGTTTCTTTAGCAATATTATCAAATGAAAAGACTCCAGATCTCTTTAGTCAACTGACCACATGTTGCCGCTTCAAGACTACCATCCCTAAGTATAGACATTAGACACTCATCAAATTTGCTCATTGGAACAACTATAATTATGCAATTTTTACTGAAAATATAAGCCAGCTTATTCACCAACATGAAGTCAAGTCAGAGGTGTGATTCAATCAGACCTCCAAGTAAACTGGTTATCGAGTCAGCTGCAGGTTTTGCTAAGGAAAGGCCTAGACGGTGTCCCTATTTTTGACAACATCATCATCATCATAATCATTTCCCAATTGTGGCTTAACACAAGCAGTTGCTTAGTCAAACAGCTATGGTAATTATATCCTCAGAAAATAACACTTAACTGAATTATTAAAGAACATTCTAACTGGACAATATATTTACCTATGTATAGCACATTTCAGAGGTCAGCATACCATAAGTTCACAAGTACAGAAGGTTATTCTATCTATAAATCCAGAGTACCGGTATGTCTTTCTGGCTAAGGAAATAGGCCTGCAATGACATCCTTCTTACATATGAAATAGGAAGAATTAAGTTCAGCACTTGATATGATTACAAAGGCTCCAAGTTGGTGTTATGCATAGTATGACAATAAATTAAGGGCCTTCCTGACCTATGAGCTCAGATAAATCTAAATAAATAGAAGCATAAATAGTACAATAAATAAAATGAAAGGCAGATATAACGTATATTTCAAAGCTGATCAAATTAAACTAAATTGTAAGAGACCCACAGATTTGATGCTGGGGCTAAGTATCACTGTGGCTGGGTGTAATAAAAACAATTATGAAAAACAGCAACCTGCCAGGTTCAGTTTTTCAATACATGCTCCCTTCAATCAGATTTAAAATAGATGTTTTCTAGGATTGTATGACAAAAATATATTTATAATATTCTGCTCTTACAGGTCTTAGTTATAAATGGGTTTACATTTGATGAAGCTATGATTGTTGAATGGAATAGTTTCAAACTTTCACATGCCAATTTGAGCCAAGAAACTGAAATCCCAAACACTCCACCTTATTGAGGTTTGAAAAAACTGGTGTTTTCATAGCAAGCTTGATACTTTACTTTTATTTGAATGTCTTTTGTAGTTCTTATGAATTTATTAAAAAAAATACCAACCCACAGTCCAGCTACGGAAAAGATCAGGTCTTTTCTACATCTCTCTCTACATCCATCTGGCGCAAAACTGCTCAAGTCTGCGATTATAGTTGCTGTTGTACGTACAAATACTTCATCAGTTCCAAATTCATTATAGCATCCTAAATATGTGTCGGATGAAGCCTCTAAAACAACAGATAATCAACAAGTTTGTACTTGTACAGATGCATAGGCGATAAAAGTCTGTAACTCGACTTCAGTTACGTCAGCCTTATCAGAACGCATTCAGTAGCCTAAGATTGATTTTTGGGCTGTGCCACCTAACACTGACTTCGAGTAGTTGAAGTAATTATGAAACCGTTGATAGCTTTTAAATCCAGGCAGTGGCGGCGCGTGGATTTTTCAAAGGTGGTGCGAGGCAGCATGGTGCCGCCCCCCCCCCCGTAAGGCGGCAGGCCTGTCTAGTAGTCTAGTCACTCTAGTGAAAATGTGTATGTGTTGTGTATGATAGTAATTAGTAGTAGACTTAGCCATTAGTAGCCTATATATAGAGAACAGTAGCAGATGGTGCAGATACGATGATGTAGATCAGTCATTCCTTCGCCATCGGTCGTTTCTCGTCCAAATAGAAGCACGTATTAGTCAAACCACTACAGTCTTGTGCACAAGACCAACACTCCAAGACCACTTGGTTCAAGACCAAGACCAAGACCACGTTGTCTAAGACAATAAGTCTCAAGACCATAAACGCAATTCTCAATTGAAGTGTTTTATAATTCCATTATTCAAATCAGATGTTTATTACATTTCATAAGTACTAAATCACACAAAGTTTTGTCCCTAAGTTTTGTCCTGAGAGGTCTCATGAAAAGTCCACTACTGTAACAGCTAAACACTTTCTCAACACGTCCAGATGTTGCTGGGATAGGCCCTACTGAAAAACTTTTCCAGAAGGGAAAAAGTCCACCAAATTCGTGATCTGCAACACTTGCCCAACTACTGATTTTACCTCGAGAAATTGCATCAATGTAACCATAGCCACTAATGCACCAGCAGTCAGGGTTAACTGTACCATGTCGTTTCTAATCAGAACGATGTCCTCTCTTGCTTTGTCCTTGGCGGATCGTCGCATGAATTCGAAACTAACTCAAAAGTCCCTGAATGACCATCACTTTCAATAACAGGCAAATATCGACAACAACACTTAACACATACTCCACCGAGACCAGACGCCCAAGACCAAGACCATACCTTTAAGACCTGACCAAGACCAAGCCCGCACCTTTAAAGACCAAGACCAAATGCGTTGCATTCGAGACCAAGACCAGGACCGCATTTTTCCGTCTCGAGACGTTCTCGTGACAAAGACCTCGGTCTCGAGACCACATCACTGCTCTTTAGGAAAGCTGGAACCGAGGAATCGTCACCTGCGAACTTCAGACTTTGTCTTAAATCTAGCGTTCGTATCAAAAGTACTTGAGCGTTTTGCAAACCATCAGCTGACTGAGTACCTGTCTGAATCTCGTCTTTTTCCTCGGTTTCAATCTGCCTTAAGGTATCGCCATTCCACCTAGACTGCGCTCCTTAATGTGTTCTCGGACGCAGTCGATGCCATAGATTCTGGTCAACTGGCGCTTCTATCATTTGTCGGCCGCATTCGACACAGTCACACAGTCGAGCACGAAATCTTAATACAGTGACTGTCGCGCTCGTTTGGAATCAAGGACAGAGCGCTCAGTGGGCTTGAATCCGACATAAAAGAGCGCACAATATCCGTCCAGCTGGTAGGGGAGGAAACGCCACTTAGGCTGGTCACCTGCGGTGTTCCACAAGGTTCAGTGCTCGGTCCTCTCCTCTTTGTACTATATATGGCCGATGTGGAGAGAACTATAGAAGAACATGGCCTCATCCACCACTAGCTGCTATGCAGACGATAGGCCTACACAGCTTTACTTCTTCTGTGAACCATCACAAACCGCTGAACTAAAACAGAGTGCTGCTGTGTATCGAAAGCATTTAAGAGTGGATGACATCCAACCGTCTCAAGCTCAATCCATCAAATTCAGAGTTCCTATGGTGCGCACCACCCTCCGGCGTTGCCATCTACTTGACGGCAGTACCTTCGCCCTTGGTGAAGTTCACCCAGCTGACCCCATTCGCAACCTTGGAGCCTACTTTGACGGCTGTATGACCATGATGGCCCATGAAAGTCAACTCGTTCGAGGTTGTTTATACAAACTGCGTCGTATTAAAACCATCCGCAGATTCATTCCAACTTCAACCACCGCTCTCTTGGTCAACAGCTTCATTGTCTCCAGGGTTGACTACTGCAATAGCATATATTGGCGGGTCTGCTGACTTGTCAGCTAGAGCGGATACAGTCGGTGCTCAACTCTGCAGCACGTCTCATAATATTATAATGGTCGGACACCTTCCGATCATGTCACCGATCTTCTGCGCGACAACCTCAACGGATCACTTATAAACGGTGCTTGATTACTTACAAAGCAATTAATGAATAACCTCACGCCAGACTACAACACAGACTTCTGCATTAGGATAGCAGACAACCCACTACGATCCTCCTCCAAAATCTGGAGAAGTCCGGGGGTCTGCTACGCGGTTTGGCGACTGTTCCTTCTGTCTCAGGACCCACTGCGTGGAAAGTCTTCCAGACCACATGAAGAACGCATTATCTCGATCTGGAGACATTTAAATCAAAGTTCAAGACTTATCTTTTAAACAATCTTATGACTGCCATTAACTTTTTGAACTCATGTACAGCACCCTTTTCTTCGGCCTCGACTGAACTACGGCGCTATACAAATCGTCTTATTATTATCACTGTTAGCCTATTACTAGTATCACTATTCACTAGTACTGTGTTCTGTGCACTTAGCATTAGCAATTTATGCATTTATTACTTGAAACTTGAAAGTTGAAATAAATTTAAATCATTCCGAGTAAGAAGTTACGTAACACAAAGTCTTTTATACCTCACAAATCAATAACTGAGTCGCCGAAAAATATTACAGGTAGCCAAAGTGCCGCCCCCCTCAAGCGGCCGCCCGGTGCGACGGCAGTTCACCGCACCACCTTGCACCCCCCACGCGCCGCCACTGAATCCAGGTCTTAAATTATTTTAAGTTCTTTCATAAATATCATTTATAAAATTGTCTACAGAAATATCACTTTATTTAGAATTAAATGTTACTTACTTACTTAATCAACAATTTATCCATACAGTGAATATAGCAATTAAACAATTCCATTCACTGTATTTCGGCTGTTTTAGCTGACAGGGGACGCAGTGGAGCTGAATGCAACTGAACTTCAGGAATAGATTTGACTGCACATTTGCTGCTGTCTACCCGAGCTTTCCACCAATAACTGGTGGAGCATTCCACCTTTTCGATGGCCATCCTATGTGGTTGTGCAGTGGGCACGCGGTGGTGTAGCGGTATGTTCTGTACCTTGTAACCGGAGGGTTGCAGGTTCAAATTTACCTCAAGCCACCATGTAGTGACCCTGGACAAGTTGCTCACACACAATTGTCTGTGAGGAAGGCAACAGGAAACCACCTCACTCATCTCATCCCCGTGTGGCATAAAAGTCAATGGACCTGCAGAGAACTCATCATCATCACCATCATCCTGCCACTGACTGGTGGTGCAATCCACTAATAGTAGACTATTCTACCACATGCAGCTGGCAGTTTGGAAACACCCTATCAAATTATGTAAAGGGTCAATAAAATATCAGTGGACTCCAGGTACCACTAAAATTAGTGCAGTCAATTATCAGCACTAGACAACAATTTTATTTGTACTTACCTACATCCATGGCAAAGACACTACTGCAAATGGCTATGGCAGACAGATAAACAATCCAGTTTTTCAGCACAATATCCATGATATTCTGTCCACCTACAGAAAGTAAATAGATAAGCAAGTACATTACATATGCAAATGTCATCATATATACAGTAAAACTTCTTATATATAGGCCCTAAAAACATCCCTGGAGTTTATTTTTACAACTCGTTTTACAAATACCTTATTTTGCATTTCTTTCTACCACAAATGCTGATAACTACACTGCTAAACAAATGGGTGCACATCTTTCTTGACATTGTTCTGCCATGGCAAGATCAAATCATACATTATAACACCCAATTTCAGACAGTTTTACAGTATATTAGGATTACACTACATGTCTTAAGGCTTAATTTCAATGGAGATACTCTTTATAGCACTCTGCATTCTAGTCAGCTATAAGTATTTGCACTCTCAAATGCTTACAGAACTCTTGGGACCCAATACTATGCCAAACATTTTCTGATTGCCTTACTCTTTTTCTTGAACATTTCTTCATTAACTAGCATTGTAGGAGGCTGCATGGACAAAGTTTATCAAATGCATTTCCTCAGAAGGTACTAGGTATGGTTTGCCGAGTATCCGTTGTATCATGGGTCTCGTCTTACAAACTAGCGCTAGTTGTTTTAGTGTTCCTACTGGTAACTGCCTATTCAATTTTGGCATTCTTTCTGTCTCCCTGGATGACATCTGGAATTTACTGTATTGCTGAATGGCATAGCTGTACAATTAAAGTGCACACAGAATTAGTCCATGGCAAACGAACTTCTGTGCCAATACTGAAATGATAAGATTAGACTCCTGGAAGATTACACTACAATCTGTCAAAAGTTTCTCACACTAAAGAATGAGACACACTTTTCTTTTGTGTAAGCTGACAAAGACTGACACCAGCTTCAGCTGATATGTAAATCTCATGTCTCTGCGGGACAGGCCACTCTGCATCTTAGTTCAAGCCAATACCACTATTCTTCTGGTTGATAACGAAAGAAATCATCAGGGTAAGCAAATTGCTAATAGTTTAAGGTATGCCTGATCATAAAAATTGTATGCTCAAATTCTGTTGCAGTTTTGAGTAAAAGCTATCTCTCCATTCTGTGGACTGGTTTCACATATTCAGCTGAAGTTTCTTGGTAATAATTTGAGAGAGGCATCAGTCAGCATGCATTGTATGAGTGAAATTGTACGATTTAGTTGTGTCATTAGGCAGTAACCAAATTAGCCTCTGCTGTATCATGTAAACGGAGACACTCCTCAGAAAAGGACAGACTTGATGCTTTAGTAATCATTTTCAGCATTTTGAGTTCCTTTCCGACTTACTTCTGCTTCAATGATGTTCTCATACAATCAACATCTGACTTTTCTTATGTTAACTAGGTAGTACAGACTCAATTAAATACCAGTAACATACCATAACACTGATGGCAACTAACACATTAGCATCTATTATTCCGTTTTTTCATAACTTGTACCTGGTTTGCAGTTTGACAACCTGTTCTCTCAATATACGAATATACTATCGGTATATCTATGAAAATTACATGATTTAGCTCTCTCATATAACATATTGGTACAGTAAGGACGTTTACACTAAGATCGAAAACCTCAGGTCAGTGCCTCACCATGCTGAATGATGATCCCTCATCATCTCTGGTAGGTCTTTGACTTTCCAAAAGACAATCATGGTTTTTTCCAGCACTCAAAAATCTTTTTGATTCAACAAATGAAAGTTCAACTTAATGCAAACTTAAAAATACCTATGTAAAAGTCAGACTCTCACCTCAGCTGAATGTCCTTGTGAATTTAGGAAGATCTATCTGAAAACAAACAAATTTTGTGTTTCTGTGTACAGATCCACCTAGCACAGAAACTAGGAAGTGAAATATCCAAAAGTCATATCTTTAAAGCCATTTAGAAGTTCTCTACTATCACTGGTTTACACTGCAATTATGGCATCAACGTAGCGTCGTACTGCAAGCAACTAGCATTATTCTATCAGCACCCAGTTATGGTAATTCCCATAATGGTTGATGAAACAGAACAACAATTACATCCTGATTCTGGCACAGAACTCTTAGCTCAGCCCAGCATATGCATCCTGCTACATATGACCTATCTCTTATGTTTCAGCCAATGGTTGTATTATAAATAACACAACCATATACAAAGTAATGCAGACAGGTCATGTTTTGACAAAAACATACTCACAACAGCTTTACGTCACTGATGAGGAACATTAAAGATATTACAAGACCTCCACAACGTAACACTAATAAGCATGGCAAGAGTCAACTTGCAGTTGTTCATAGTTGGATGGTGTTATGCAAAAGTGGACCAACCCTCAAAATTTCACAATTTATTTTTATTTTTCCATTAAATTCAGAATTTTTTTCTGCATCTTTTGACACTTAGATCAACGTTCTAGCCCATCAGAATGTTTAATAAATAGCGAAAAACTATTGGACCAACTTGCGACTCTTTTATGCACAACTGGACCAAGCCACAAAACCGTGGCTTGGTCCAGTTGTGCATAACAGGGACCAAGCCACAGAACGCGGCTTGGTCCATTTGCGCACACAGAGTCATACGAACGTGACTGGATCAAAGAAGTATCTCGCAGTGGAGATACTGCTAGAAGACCTAAGAAGAATGTTTAGATGGTCCAAGGACTGGCAGATGCTTTTTAATTATAACTTTAAGAAACCGAAATGAATATCAGGACAGAAATTCTTCAGTACAAAAGTTGTAGACTTATGGAATGGTTTGGATGAATGATGATAGTACTGTCTCAGTGGACAATAATTATTACAGCTTTCAAGAAGAAGCTAGGAGAGATAGACTGTTAAGCATCACAGTACATGTTAACTTTTAATGGTTCTAACACAGACTATACGTATTCTGAACCACCTAAAACCCCTTGTTGTGTTATTTACCTAACCCTTTGTTTTGATGAAGATGGCCGACTTACGGATAGACAAAACATGCATGAATGGTACTGGAACAGTAGCAGGTGTGCGAAGTAGGCCCTCATTAACGTCCATTTAAAGCAGCAGAAAGTTGCAGGCCGGTACATTTATAGTCTCTGTAAGAAATCTTACGAGACTGTATTGTGTAACAACTAAGGAGCAAACTCAGGTACGGGCGTGCAAAAGATGTTCTGTGATATAATTCTGTTGGCTAGTTTACCTAGACAGGCCGAAAACATTGTTCTTTCGCTACTCTCATGAAGAAACGGAAGAGTAGAAAGAAGTTGAGTTCGGAATGCGAATAATACTATCAACTCTAGGTTCTATCTCCCAGATGCTGTCTAGAATGGACGAGGCCAATTGTTTCACTTCAGAAGAATGACACTATTAGCCTTCTACCGCTAATTCCACCATGTTATCACGAGTTCTATTCTTCCAATCCATTGTTGGACACCAACAAACTTGAGCTGAGCTGAATAATAGTTTAGTACGGATTCTAATTATAAAGTTAATTAAATTAACTTCTTACAAAATTTAGTTACATCCATGTTACAATAACATTTTTAATGCTCTGCAGTGACTACTTTTATAATTTAGTAATTCCCCGCAAAGTGGTGTGAAAACTATAACCAGCTAATTGTCTGTGAATGCTCTGATATGATTGATATAAGAGTTTATAAGATACTTTTTAAGACTCATGAATAGTTTTGCCTAATATTGCATTATAAATTTATACAGTGATTACTGTCACAAAGATAATTCATACAAAACTTTGACAGCTTTGAGTTAAGCATTAAACATTTAATCAAACAATTTCCAGGATTCAAATGGACCAACCCGCAATGCCTTGAAATTCAGGTGGAACAACCACAAATTTCCAGGATTCAAATGGACCAACCAACATTTATTTCTCCAAATGACATTTCCTTTGCAAGTTGCTGAATATAATGTCACCCTAATATCAAATGTATATTTTTGCATTTACACAATTAAAAGTAAAATTTTCCCATCAAAATTGAAAGAGAATTTTAAAAAAAATTGTTTTCTGAAGAATAATGAATTTTGGGGTTGGTCCACTCTTGCATAACACCATCCAGTTGATACTATCAAGTTTCCATTAGGCCTGTAATTAGCATATGGCATGTGAAGGAGTCTGAGGTGAATACATATCATGGCAAAAATAGTACCTAAAAAATCCCAAAGTTTTCATACAATTCATAATAAACATGTTTAAATAAACAGATATTAATCATTTAATTTATATAACATTTATTGGTTCTGAGAGATTCTTAAGTGGCATTTATAAATGTCTTGTTACATTACATCACTAATATATAATACAATATTATCACAACAGTTGCAATGTAATGCAATCATTGTCATTATGCTGCAACAAATCTGAATATGAAAGCGATAATAAAACTGCTTTATTGGGAATTCCAATTGTCTCACCTTAATAAGAATGACTATGGGGGGCCCGATAGCGCACTGGATAACATCTGGCCCAGAGACCGAGAGGTACCGAGAGCTCTGCGCCGACATCATAGTGTCGGCGGCGGCGCGCCAGTCATTTTGGTCGGCGGCGGCGCGCCGCCGACCCAAAATAATCGGCGGCGGCGGCGCGGCGCGGCGCGGCGTGGTCGGCGCCAGTGATGGATCGAAAAGTTTATGAGGGTGTCAAATGGGAGAACAATCTTTTGAAATAGTTAGAATTTCCACACTGTAATTCTAGCGTTTTAAGCTGTCATCTGAACAAATTGCTTTATTATTTCAGTGCTGATAGGAATCAGCTGTCACTCGTTGTTAGGATGTAGTTTGAATCGTGTTTGAGTTTTACTACAGACAATACTAGCAAACCAGACATTTATTGAAATCAGAATTAGAATTAATATAAAACTAGAAAACAGGATCTACGTTCAATTTCCTGGAACGCCATAGGCCTTCGGTAAACGAATTGCTGACTATAAGACACAATTATAAATATAATAATCTTCGTTTATTATTTCAAACTGACACACTGCGGTATGATTACAATTCAAAGTATGAACGGATTATCACAAGTTATTAAATAAATCGAATTTCACTGTTTGGCAGCCATGAACGGCGCCCGTCACGTCCTACTGCTCATTTTACGAAAACCATATGGCGAATGAAAGGCTGAGTCGACCTTTGTAAGGTAGCTGGAATTGATCCCGCGTCCATGCTGATCTTCTACTCTTCATGCCAAAGTGTTACCATTTACCATAAACCCCCCTCCACGGTGTGTCACAAGTAATTAATTTTAATTATTTTCAATTTGCTAAAACTTTAGTCAACGTAACAGGAAGAGTGCATCCTGTACTTCTAGATTATGGAGTCATAGTGCCATCTGTTCTTATATCAAAAACTGATTTTCCACGAGTTTGCTTTTAGTAGCTTCAGCCATCGCGATACTATTTATAATTATATCCAAATTAATCACAATTAAAGTCATTGTTATTTATTTAAAGAACGTGAATTGATTTTATAAATACCAAATAGTCTTTGTTTCATAGCAGTTTAAAATGCAGATCGCCAATCCGAAAGCCAGTTATAGGTTACTTATGGATTTGCAATTTTTTTAAATGCATGCCTTTCCTAAACACTGTATAACTTGGGTTTAGATCCACTAGAAATTTGATGTAATTATATTACACTGTTGGAGCATGAGCTGCATGTACTAATTTGATGATGGATGTGCTTAAGCCTGCAAGATGATCAGATGTGGTATCATATCAAGGATGACTAATTCACTGTGCATGCGTTTTGTGAATGGATGACTCTTGCACTTTGGGACTTTTAGCCTAAATCCTGAGAGAAAGGACACTTTGTTCATACGGAAAATGAGGGTCAATTCAGGGTTAATCCAATCTTCCGTGGCATGTCGATGCTACCTGTCTTCCCCTCCGACCCCTCCCTACCTACACACCTTAAGATAGACAGAACAGCAATACTTGGGGAAGCACATTATTTGGGCTAAGAAAAGAACTAAACCTCGTCAATGCCAAGCCCGTGGCCCGTTATAGCAGCGCACCATGACGGGCGGGTCTGGTCGTGAGGGTCGCCGGCATACAACCAGAAGGGGTGCCGGCATACAACCAGGAGGGGTGCGAGGGCGATTCGCCCCAGGTCTGTTACTTAATACTACCGATATTTTATAGATTATAATAAAGTATTCTTTACATGTGCGTGCATTCACTGAAAGCTGCACTGAGGGGTTAACTTAACCCCACAGGTAATTTCATGGAATTAACTGGAGGGGTTGAAAATGAATTCGGGGGTTTAACACTCCCAACCCCGCGACAATTCAATCACCGTATATATATATATATATATATATATCCTCTGTCTTACATATATAATGTAGTATGCATGTAAGACAGAGGACCTTTTCGATCTTCTCTCATTCCTATCCGTCTATTCAATCTATCAGTCATTCAATCCAACCAATGGCAACCATCCATCCATCCATCCCACTAAACGATCAATCTATCTATCCATTCATCCCATCATCTGTCTGCTGCCTGTCTGTGTCTCTCTGTCTTTGTCTCTGTGTGTCTGTCTGTCTCTGGCTGGCTGTCTCTGTCTGTCTGGCTGTATGTCTGTGTCTACTTCTATTACCCACTGAAGCAACAATGTATCGTGAAATCATTCAAAACATGAAAAATGCAACAAAACAATTAAACACTTCTGCGTGGCATCGGCGGCGCGCCGAGAAATTATCGGCGGCGGCGGCGGCGTCGGCGCGCCGATCCACAAAAATCGGCGGCGGCGGCGTCCAAAAAATGTCGGCGGCGGCGGCGGCGCGGCCGGCGCAGGGCTCTAGTACCGAGTTCGAGCCCCCGTTGGGCGGATATGCTTTGTAGGCTGCTATTAGCGCCGTTGTATTGCAGGCTGTCTGTTCTGTTAGTAGTTAAGATTTAAATTGCATAACATGTAAATGTACAGCCCAGTGCATTTGTCAGGCGCTTATTAAAGAAAAGATATTATTATTATTATAATTTCCTATAATTTCCAAGGCATAAAATGTAGTAGATATTGCATAGTTAAAAAGGTTGCCAGCTGCTCATGAAGCTTTATCCAATCAAGTACCATTGCAACATTATACTACACTCAGAACTAACTACAGACTAGTGAAACTACACATATAATTATAACCAATAATACATAATCACTTTAACAACTATTATACATAAATGTATAATTACCATAAACCAGTCCACAACCCAATAAGATGGGGTCAAATTCGTGGTCCTGGAACTGCTCTCCGCCAGCCCTCATCTGCCATTGCTGCCTTTAAGCCCTCATATCGAAACCAGTTGATACCCAGTCAATAGCTTTGTTACGTTTTCCCACTCCGTTAACATTAGTTGTTGATCTCTTGCAACTTTTAAAAAGGGTGCATAACAGTGACATTTTGGGCTTTTGGCAAACCAGAAAGTTTCTACCACTCAAAGCTCAAGGCACGAAAGTTCTTCCTAAGAAATACATTATTCATGCACCATGTCACTGCTACTAAAATGGAAAGAGCCAAGAGGACTGGTCAAGTCTCGCGTTATTTAATATTCATTAAGCACTGTAGTCACATTTGGAATTAGCAGCAAAAGTGACATTTGACTGAATTAATTAACTAAGACGCCAGACCGTCGCTTACTCATCAAGTTGGTCAATATTTCCTCAGCAATATTTGGGAGTAGGCCTACGGGCGACGGGCTTAATAGGCCTACAATTTCACTTTGGCGTTTACTGTCTAGTCTGTGTAACTTAGCTGTCTATAGTCATTTAATATAAGAAATTGTTAGGAAATCATAAATATACAATCTTTGTATTTTTTAACTGTTGATTTGATCTGCCAAAAATGAACAAAACTTTGGGTTAAGGCCTACCAGCTGAAAGCACGTACAAAATTAATAATTACCTTGTTGCCGTGGCGTGGATAACGTTAATCTGAAAGTGTGCCG
>JACEVL010001357.1:0-46434 GCA_020284085.1 Aporrectodea caliginosa
ATGGAAACTTGGAAGCTTTAAAATTTTCAGCTGTACCTCCGATTAACCAGATTGAAGTGGCTTGCACGAGTTACCTTGCAAGCCATTTCTGATAATTTAATCCGAACAAAGTGAACATTAACGCAAATGTTATAGATAATAATATATCTGTCTTCCGAAATTGCGAAATGTCCAAATATAGTTATTTAAGAAATTATCTACTTTTCACACCTGTCAATAACTTATTTATGATAACAAAATGGCTGCTAGATTGCGCGGGAACCAAAGAACACGAATATACTTGTGATCAATTATAAATTAAATAAGTATCATATCATTGATCCACCACAAATTCCAGAAGTCAAAATTTACAAGTGTTTCGTGAAAAATTTTGAAAAACCCACTTTTGACAGAACTTCAGCTGGCTTGAGCAAGTTCTAAATATTGATGTATCTTAAAGAAATTTTGTCAATAGATTGTCTATAGGGCCTACCATGGATCACCAAATGGCGGGTTGGAGAAAGATAAATAAAATTAGATGAAATTTTTCCATAGTGGATGGGAACACCCTACCGTCCGTGGTACCTGTTAAATCTACGCCAGCGCTGACATAACCGTGATCTCTCAGGCTTTAATTCCTTCACCGGGTGGCATCACCGAGTGCGGCTTCTTGGCCATTGTTGTACAGTTAGTCTTCTGTTATTTCGTTGTTATTTTTCATTTTCTTCCAATCTAATTATTACTGTTCATATTATTATTCTTATGCTGTTATTGTCCTTGCCTACTATATAATGTATGTCTGTAATGCGTGGTACGTTTGGCGGCGTTTAATAAAAAACACATTTACTTACCGGTACTTGTAAGGTTGTTCTCAGCGGATAGTAGGCCTACGGTTTCTAAATAAATAAAGTAAATGACCTTATGTCAAAACTACAGTTGAGCTTCAGGAAGGGGAATACAATGGATGGGCTCTGGTCAAACTGATCTCGTGATCTCGGACATGCTAGGGGACTTCGATCGGACATGCTAGGGGATTTTACTGAACCTCGCACAAACGGGGAGTTTTGGGAACCATGCCTTCTCGGTCTCAGGACCCAAAGAATGGAACAGTCTTCCAACTTCAGTTCATTAATGCACATCTGTTGCTCAATTAAAATCAAAATTACAGACTTATCTGTTCTCATTGCGTTATGACTAGGAATGTAGCGTGACGTGCTCTTGTGCAAGAATTGTTTTGATAAAGCGCGCTATACATGTAGGCCTAAAATTAATGTCTAGTTATGAACTGTTGTATTGTATTGTATTTGCGACGCAATCGACGCTGGACGTGTCGCGCTGCTTGCTGTGCTTGACCTTGATGCCAGTGCGACGTTCGACACAGTAGATCATGACAGAGGACCTAGTGATCAAAGACCTCGGCACCGTATACGAAATAGATGTTTGATGTTTGGACTGGCTCAGGCCCTTCCTGGACGAATGAGTGCTGATGATGATCAGTGGCTCAGACTGTGCGACTGCGAGCTTTGACATCAGTTTCATTCGGTGATCCATAGGGTTCAGAAGTCGGACCGCTTCTGTACATGCATACTAGGATGTCCCAACAAAACTTTTGTTGGAAAAGTCTTGGGTCTCACCCGCCAAAAAGTGTTTTTGGTAGATGATAATGTTTTGGAACAATTTTCAGTTTTTCAGAAGCTATTTAGAGGTCTCCAGAGGGTTCTAACTTAAGTCTTCATTTTTAGCATAAATGCTCGTCATTTTCCAATGTTTCAATCTATCAATCTATCATTGATAGTTTCAGTGGACCTCTTCCCAGATTTCGTAATAGTTTTGTGCTTTCACTAAAGGTATTCCACATTGATCGCTTAGTGTGACCGCGAATGTACGCTCTTGAAAGGCTCAACTCGAAATTGCGTGAAATGCCAATAGTGATGACAGAACCTCAGGTAGCAATTTGCAATGGATGTCATGACTTGGTATGAATCTCCGCTTCTTGGATGTTCCGGTCATCATCCATAGTTCCATGCATCGCACCTTGTTAAAGTGGGATAACAACATGATGAAGACGTCGGTATCCCTGGCTGACACGACTACTGTATCACATGAACTGTTAGCAGCATACCTTGCTCTTGAAAGGCTCAACTCGAAAACGTCGCAGTGGTATTTGACGACGGAAGGGAGGTCCAATCGACTAATGTAGTGACTGACATTTCAATACTAAAATTAGCACGTGAAGAAGCCAACACTAGAATTTTGTTGCATCTGCTAACAGTTCTTGTCATACAGTAGTTGTGTCAGCCAGGGATACCGTTCCGTCGTCAAATCCTCCTGCTACAACTGCATCAGTGTGTAAACTGCCTTGCCCGATGATCTCCGTACCAAGTCCGACTTGTTCTCAGACATGCATCAAAAATTGTTCCAGTTTTTGTGGAAGAGGCCAATGACAACAAGTACCACTGCGACGTTTTCAAGTTGCGCCTTTCAGGAGATCATTAGGCAAGGCATGCTGCTAACAGTTCCTGTGATACATTAGTTGTGTCAGCCAGGGATACCGACAATTTCAGCATGTTTTTATCCCACCATAACAAGATCGATGCAAAGAACTATGGATGATGACAGGAACATCCAAGAAGCGGAGATTCATACCAAGTCACAACATAAATGGCAAATTTCCACCAGAAGATATGTCATCAGACTCATCACAATTGGCATTTCACGCACTTTTTGGGTGTGACACGACGTCGTACATTCGTGGTCACGTCACATTAAGCGATCAATGTGGAATTCCTTTATTGAAAGCACAAAAGTGTTACGAAATTTTGGAAAAAGTCCACTTACTCAAGGAACTATCAATGATGCAGGAAGGTTCTTCTGCCATGTCTACAAAGTTAATGCTGATTCTGTTGATAATGCTCGAAGACTACTCCTCTGGAAAACCAGCCAACCTAAATGTCTTCCACCGACAAGTGATGCACTGCAGGAACATGGGGAACAGGTGTGATCTTGTAGGTGCGGCAGCGTAAACTTCAGATTACCACTAAAGCGCAAACTGAAAGCTAGGGCTATCCACGAGGGCTACAATTTTAATATTCTGGATTGAGGTTGACTGACGTCAAATTGGAACATTAGGGTCGTTTCTGGTAGAATTGGTTTCGGATATCGATCACTGAAGATCTATTCGCTAGGAACTGATAAGGATGTCAAGTAGATCAAGAGGAACGAATCAAGCAATATCCTCCAATTCTGACGGATTAGGCTATATCAAGCGCTGCGTTGCATATATACGCTAAAACTAGTCAAACGACGTGTAATAAGGTCTTTCCAATCATCTTTAGCCTATTATTAGACCGGCAAGATCTATAAAATAGATTTTTGAAACAAAGAGCTTGACGTTCTCGTCCCTAGGTTCCAAAAGAGGTTGCTTAAAATAGAAAATGCTTCGAGAGAATCGTCTTCTTTTATACACCTTATAATCGGGTATTCTAGAACTTATATATAAAGGATTTTAGTACATTCGTAGGATCAGATACAGTTCATGAACATATTAGTTAATAAAGTATCCTTAAAATGAGATTGAAGTCAACGGCTCTGATAGCTACATGCTGTAATAAAAAATTAAAACATAATAAGAGGTTTCAACGCGCCCCTGTTTCCTCTGCGTACGGACGATATCAGTAGTACCCGAAACGCAAGCAGGTGCATTTGGGTTAACACCCTACCATCCATGCGTACATAATAAATAATAATATTATTATATTGCAGGCTGTCTGTTCTGTTACTAGTTAAGATTTATGTCTTCTGTCATTTGTGTTTCAGTTGCATAACATGTAAATGTACAGCGCAGAGCGTTTGTCAGGCGCTTAATTAAAGAATAAATATTATTATTATTATTATTAAATGGATGGCCCATTGAGATTCATCCACTGCTGGGTCAAAAGGTGATGGGAGGGAAATGAGCGCCTCTCGTACTAAATACGATCCACATGGAATATGGTAGCTTTACTTTTGCATAAACATCCAAAACCTTTACAATGAAAAAGTCCTGACTAAATAAAAAAAACGCTCTTAACCCTCGGGCTACCAAGGGGGGGGTTACCACCCCTCCCTACCTTTTTATGCATAAAATTTTTGTTTCATATGGAATATAATTTTTACATATTAGGTAGCTGTAGCAGATTCATTGGCGCACATTTTGAGGTAAACGTCATGGTGGTAACCCACGCCATTCAAAAGCTATACCCGATATACCCGAGGCACCAGGGGGGTGGATACCAACCCCTTAGTTTTTTGACTATAGCTTATTGACTATTCTTCCTAGAAGAGAAACAAATATGCCATTCTTTAGAGGGAATGCAGGGCTTCATTTACCTACTTATATGTTTGTCTTTGAAAACCGGAAGTGATCAAAATAAATAATAATACGCGTAATATGCGTGAAAATGGCTGAATGGAAGCACTCCCCCTTAGTTTTTTTGTCTGTATCGTATTTATTTGTCTTCCTGGAAGAGAAACAAATATACCATTCTTGAGAGGGAATGTAGGGCTTCATTTCCATACTTAGGCCTACATCTTTGTCTTTTGAATACCGGAAGTGATCAAAATAAATAAAAATACGCGTATTCTGTGTGAAAATGGCTGAATACAGCATCGCAACGTAAACCGATATTTATGTATGGATATATATGTATGAATGTATATTTATACGTAAGCTTATATAAACATGTGTAGGGATGTATGTGACATAGATCAGTTTAAAAACACACAATCTTATATTTGTTTATCCAAAAAGTACAAAATGTACGCAATAATATGAAATATCGCTAATTAATGGGGTTCCGTTGTTAAAAGTGATGTAATTTCGAGGTGCATTCACATATTGTACAACTAAATATACCATTCTGTGCAGAAATGAATGCTGAATCCATTGCTTTATTACAAGTTATGATATGTGAAACCAAACACGAAATCCAAGGGGGTGCCGTTTGGGACTGGCACTGTCAGAGTACGTCACCTAAGATTGTTAAACGAAGGTTTTTTTTGACAAATCTTAATGGTCTGGTCGGGTTTTGCATGTGCCCCGACTGTAAGCCTTCAGAATTGAGTAAACACAAATATCGTGGCAGGAGTTTTCTTATAGAGTGCTTTACTTCGATTATGTGATCCTTGCAGCATCAATCGGTTGCAGATGAACTCACCATTCCTTGAACATT
The DNA here is from genome assembly GCA_020284085.1 of Aporrectodea caliginosa. NCBI lineage: Eukaryota > Metazoa > Annelida > Clitellata > Crassiclitellata > Lumbricidae > Aporrectodea > Aporrectodea caliginosa. The sequence goes on from JACEVL010001357.1 coordinate 5,190, forward strand.
TTGCTGTATTTAAGCAAACGTTAGACGCAGAAGTAGCTGTTTTGTAGGTGACAGACCAGTTTGATACTATGACAGCAAGTCTTTGTAACTGTTTCTTTGTTCGGGAAAACGTGAGCGTTTGTCTTGCATTTTATAAAGTCTATTCACATGCAGTGCATGAGACAACAGTTCAGTGATGTGGTCTCGAGACTGCGGTCTTGGTCTCGAGACCGTCTCGAGACCGAAAAAATGCGGTCTTGGTCTTGGTCTCGGTCTCGAATGTGCCGGTCTTGGTATCGGTCTTGGTCTTTGGCAACCCTCAGGCTACCTGCTTTTTGTAACACTGATTTTCATCTGGGTGTGGTTACCACCCCCTGTATTTCGTGTTTGGTTTCACATATCATAACTTGTAATATAGCATTGGATTCAGCATTCATTTCTGCACAGAATGGTATATTTAGTTGTACATTATGTGAATGCACCTCGAAATTACAGCATTTTTAACAAAGGAACCGATAATTAGCGATATTTTATATTATTTCGTACATTTTTTTACTTTTTGGACAAAAAAATTAGATTATGTGTGTTTTCAAACTGATCTATGTCACATACATCCCTACACATGTTTATATACGTGTAAATATACATCCATACATATATATCCATACATATATATCGGTTTTACATTGTAAAGCTGTATTCAGTCATTTTCACACAGATTGCGCGTATTATTATTTATTTTGATCACTTCCGGTTTTCAAAAGACAAACATTTAAGTATGCAAATGAAGCCCTACATTCCCTCTAATGAATGGTATATTTGTTTCTATTATAGGAAGAATAGTCAATAAGCTACAGTGGAAAACTAAGGGGGTGGTATTCACCCCCTTGTGCCTCGGGTATATCGGGTATAACTTTTGAATGGCGTGGGCTACCACCATGATGTTTACCTCAAAATGTGCGCCAATGAATCTGCTACAGTTACCTAAATTGCAAAAATTATATTTCATATGAAAAAATTTTATGCATAAAAAACGTAGGGGGTGGCAACCACCCCCTTGGTAGCCTGAGGGTTAAAGGTGCGGTCTTGATCTTGGTCTTAAAGGTGTGGTCTTGGTCTTGGGTGTCTGGTCTCGGTCATTCGCCTTTGGTCTTGGTCTTGCGCCTTTGGTTTGGCCTTTGGTGGGAACTAGAGTGGATTATTTGTTAAATGTTGTCGATATTTTCGGTTATTCAGGGACTTTTGAGATAACTTGGAATTCATGCGACGATCCGCCTATAGCCCTATATACAGGACAAAGCGAAAAAGGGCCGCGTTGTTCGCTTCTTATCAGAAGCTACAAGAAAACGTTGAGGCACAGTTAACCATGACCTCTGGTGCTTTAGTGACTAGTTAAGCTTACATTGATGCAGTTTCTCCAGGGAAAATCAGTAGCCTGGTAAACGATGCAGATCAGGTATTTGGTGGGAATATTTCTCTACTGGCAAAGTTTTTTGTATTCCGTAACACCTGCACCTACTGAGAGTGTCTTTAGCTAAAGTGTGCTCCTCTTGATATCTCGAAGACTTGGGAACAAAAACCATAACTATGAATATAATAAGCATTTGATCTGAATAATGGGAATATGCAACACTACAATTGAGAATTGCGTTTATGGTCTTGAGGCTTAGATCTTGGTCCTGGATGATGCGGTCTTGGTCTCGGTCTCGGTCTTGGACGGCGTGGTCTTGGTCTCGGCCTCTTGGTCTTGGACCACGCGGTCTTGGTCTCGGTCTTGGTCTTGAACCACGCGGTCTTGGTCTCGGTCTTGGTCTGGGACCCCACGGTCTTGGTCTCGGTCTTGGTCTTGGAATTTTGGTCTCGTGCACAACACTGCAACAGTTGCAACCTGGATTACTATAGCCTCACACAGTTGTACTTTAAAGTAAGCAAAATATGCGAATTGGCCAAGTCCACATGCACCGTAAAATTAGTCCAAAAATTATCTCTGACGAGACTCAATTCTTAGTTGTTGCCAGTCCAACTAAAAAAAAAGACCAGCAGTGTCTGATGACACACAATTATTGTTTGTAATCAGACACTGTTGGTCTTTGATCAACCCTGATCTTTTCTCTGGCAGCAAACACAGATAAAAATTGTTTCGGCTTAACGACACTTTCATATCGAAGATGATTAGTGTCGGAGGCAGAAAGCAACCTCGTACTCCACGTTTAAATTGCGACCGAGCCACCCGCAGTAAAGATCCGAGAAATTAATCTCTGATAAACCGACCGACCCGGAATCGAACCCGGGCCGCCGGGGTGACGAGCGGGCACCAACCCACTCGGCCACTCAGGATCTCTCAAACACAGATATTACGCGAATGGAGATAAATATGCTAAACAAACAGGCGGATTGATACGCTAGCAAGATGTACTATGCTTAATCAAGATGTGTTGCTACGATGAGCCAAAACAACGTTGCTAAAAATAGACGTCAATCAATCCTCAACCTGGTTTTTGAACCAGATACGGACTATGACTTTGTACTTCTGATAGATAGCAACACATAGTCCTAATGTTTCTTGAAACACCTGTAGCCATTTCTCTTAGGCAGAAACTGATTAGAAGGTTCACATTTGTAATTTTGAACAACATCTTTAAATAAATTAATAAATATCCAATAATAAAGACCTCAAATTCATTTCTGTAGGCGAACACAAAGGGCGTCTGTGCAGGAAAACGGCTGGTTAGGGGACACGATAATGAAATCAATCTTAAAACAGAACAGACGTAAATTTTGATTAATTATCTAAAACACGCAGAAGAGGTAAGCGGAAAGAAACACCTTGTTACTCTCAAACAGGAAAACATTGGCGATGAGAGAATTGATGAAGCTCGGTTGAGAAGCAATGCTAAGTATGCTCAATAATAGAAAAAGATTGATTCTGTTTAGTGCCATCAACTTTTGCATTCTCGTATGAGGACAGAATTATTATTATTAGAAATTAAAATCCACTAGCTTCAACAAACTCTTTCAGCAAATTATCTATGCGTGAATGTTATGTAGAGGCTTAGGAGTTACACTGCAGACCTATGCATTAGCCTTATGAAACAGAAAGCACCGAAAGCCATCGACATTAGACTCTTCAAGACCATTGGAAACGGTGTCAAAGTAACAACTTATACTATAGCGGTTTGCCACAAGTCATGAAGAAATGCCTAGAAACTCAATTGCCTATTCCGACTTAGATCGTTCTGTTTATTAGGACATGTAGTTTCACTAGTAGTTTATCTTCTCTGTCAAAAACATGATAGCAGCAGTAACATCAGGATCAACGTAGGCTCCTAGTCATCTATCATCTTTTCATCAACATCACTACATAATCAAAAAGCACTTATCTGGAGCGTTGCTGTTTTCTCGAGTTCTTTGCAAACCCTTCTAGTTTTGGGATCGTCTCCAAACTGTGTAGCCCGACGGCTAGAAGACATCCAAAGGTCCAGCGCCGTGGTGGCCTCAAGGACCTTCGCGACCAGTGAAGCAGCTGCATTGGCTGGACCATGAGCAAAGGCTTGGGTGTCATCGGTATGAGCCGACACCCATTTCAGTGTCCTTTCAGTGCATTTTGAGAAGTACCATTCATGTAATCGTTCGACTCTCCTTTCTTTCGACATTTCAATTTATCAACTGATAAATGACAAAGTAGATGATTGAAATATAATAATTTTTGCCTCTCTTGTCATTTGCTCGAATTTAATATATATATTTCTGGTATGATTATATTAAGCTTTGAGGAACAATTGGTAAATTCCAAAGTTAGTGAATGATGTAGCAAAATGCCTGTTTGGAGCACAAGAAATGTAGAGCACGTTTTATGATGAAAACAAAATAATTTTTTTCAATGTTTCTTTTCAAGAAGCACATCTGAATGGAAAAGATGATCAGAGCCGTGTCTAGTAAAACGGTAAGACTCTTGCACTATTTTTCTATAATTATACTAGAACAACAAATTTAACAGCATCATAGGCTTTTTGTGATCTCACCTGATACGGTGCTTTTTGCATTATGATAACAGCAATGTAAAACATTTTTAAAAGACCACTCTTCCCGAAGGATGGTGCAATGAAAAGAAAAAGCAATATACCACGGACCATCGTAGGCCTACGGTAGAACGGAAACGTCAAATCCCCACGTGACGATGAACGAAACGAACATCGACCAAGTTGGATGGAGACAGGAATACCTGGCAATCTGAGGAAACTCTAGCCCCAGTAGGCCTAATTATAGAAACTCTTTCCACGAGGAGGATCTTGAACTTAATCCTCTCCTCGACTGGAGGTCATTACAGCGTCTCTACCGTGTAAGCAATTTTTGCCTTTGCCTTAAGAAGGAGTCAGGTAAGGCATGAATTCTTATGGTGTATATTGCAAGGGTTAATCGATGTTAGCGTATTTGCTTTGATAACATCCATGTCTTCTGATTCGAATTCCAAAACATCACCTGTTTGACTCTTCTATCTTCATCCATATGGAAATCATGCCCCATCCAATTCAACCACTCCACTCTCTTATAGCTTTCTTTTGTATATTTTGGCACCATGACATAATAATTGTTGTTCTCAGTCATGTATGATGTGCTCGACGCTCTATGAAAATGATTCAATGTGGTTGTAGTAATAACTAAGAACCGAGTCTTCTGGGTTCCATCGTGCCTTCCTGTGCAGAAGACCTCGGGTTTTATGTTTCATATCTAGAAAGAATCCTTTCAGTGCATTTCAAGAAGTGTGATGCTCATAATCGTTCGACTCTCCTTTCTTTCGACATTTCAATTGATCAGTTTAAAAATGACAAAGCAGCTGATTTAAATATAATATTATTTGCCTCTCACATCTGTTAGCTAACACTAACAGTTGTCATTTGCTCGAATACTGCATTCTTTTGGTATTACTATGATTATTAATATTTGAGGATCAAAATATAATTAAGGATCACACACTTTTGCGTTGATTGTCAATAGAAAACGTAGCCAGTTGCTTCTATAACGTCCATTGATTACATAAAAACCAAATGATTTTTTTGTAAATTCAAAAGTTAGTGAATGATCTATCAACTATCTGTTTTAAGCACAAGAAATGTAGAGTAAATTTATGATGAAAACAATATAATTTTCTTCAATGTTTCTTTTAAAAAACACATCTGAATGGAAACGATAAACAGAAGAAAGCCGCGTCTAATACAACGGTAAGATAGTTCTCACTACTTTTTTATAAATACTAAAAAACGAGTTTAAAAAGATCGTTGGCTCTTTTGAGATCTCACTTGATGCGGCCATCGACTGATGCTTTTTGTATAAGAATAACGGCTCTGTACATTCATTTCTAAAGAAGAATGGTCCAATGAAAAAGAAAAAGCAATATAGGCCTACCCCGGACCACCGTAGGCCTACGTGAGAGCGGAACCGTCAAATCCCAACGTGCCGATTAAAGAAACGCACATCGACCAAGTTGGATGTAGACAGGAATGAATTATAGAATCTTCCCAATAGTAAGATCTTGAATTTAATCGTCTCCTCGACTCGAGGTCATTGCAACGTCTCTCATTGAGGCCTCTAATCGGTTAACCAACAAATTGATCTATCGAACTATAGCTTCATCTCTATCATCAACTATAATTATGTAATAATGTAAATGTTCTGAATAAAGCAGTCGATCATCGCTAAGTCTCTCATCTCTCTTTCCTTAATCTCTACTTTCCTTTCACTCCGCGTATTACAAATACTTTTCCAATTCAATGAAATGGTAAACTTGCGGTAGAAGAACTGAAATGCCCTGCATGTTGTAAGCGATTGTTCTGTCAAAACAGAACGCATGCCTTACCTGCCTATACCGAATTTCTGACTTCACATGATGCTGCGCGTTAACGCAGCTCTGAAAAAGGTATGCAGATGGCAAATATGCTTGAAGAGCTATTACTGCAGAAGTGTTGATTGCTCGAACACACAGGATGCTCTTCCAGAAATCACATCCATTACATTCACCAGCCTTTGGCATCTCGTCGTTAGGGCAAGCAGTCTACTCTCTCTGATGGACAGGACAATCTTCCATGTTACCCTTTGTTTAACCATTTAATGTACTTTGATTTATTTATATTTAGCGGTGGATACTCGTATAAATTATCTGCTCTATTAAAATTTGTATGCATTCTCTGTACACAATGTAGGCCAGTGCATTTGCGCTTGAAAATGGCAAATAAACGCAACTTGTAGAAATCAAGCAAACCCTGTTCTTCTATTAGATTTCCTTGTTATAGCCTATTTCACACCTTTCATCCTCATTGTAATCTTATGGCAAGTAGTGGAATGACTTTCCAACTTTTCAAGTTCTGTTTATTTACTTGTCATCTGTCTTTACACCGAACTCAGTTGAAGTCTTCGTATCTAAATTTTGTTCAAACAGAAAGCAACGCTGGAACTGCCTTAATTCATCTTAATCTCTCTTTATTTCTCTTTTGTTTCTTTGTCTGTCTCTTATCTTCTGGCAGAACAATGTCAACGGATACTACAAATCTAAAGCGTTGGAGTGACTGATTTTTCTGAATTGTTTAGAATATTTTTGACTTTAATTCACATGTTTGTGACAATGCCCATTAATCAGTGACCATGCACAAGAGTGCATCACCTTCAGGAGAATATCGTGGAGCAGGGAAACATTCTGGTCGCATAAATCAATCATACAATGAGCAGGTAACAGAAGAACAACCGATTGTAAATGGGATGAGATACCAATATTATACGAGGTGACAAAGATAAGAGAAAAACGGTAGTGTCTCGTAATAATTATGGAGAAAAATAGACTTGACTGCAGCTCATGAGGTCATACGTGAGTAGGGTTCTTGAATATGGGAGGGATTAGAACCTTCGATTAGTACCAACCAAGATCATAGATATAAATAATGAAAGAAACCTACGGATAAGTTGGAGCAGAAATTACATAGTACCGGTACATGATTTCTAAACTGTTGGACTATTAGGGGATTGCATATCGATTTGTCTATGGATTCCACATAAATATATGAAAATGATACTTTCCAGATTTGGCGAATAGGTAACTCGCGTCAAATGTTGCAGTGAATCAAAAGTCTTCTGAACTCTTGTAAAAGTTGCAGCGAATAAAAAGTCTTCTTAACCGGTTAAAATCCATCTTAAGCTAATAATTTACTTATTTGGTATTTTCAAAGCATTCTTGATTAATTAACCCTCGGGCTACCAAGGGAGGAGGTGGTTGCCACCCCCCCTTAGGTTTTTTTCATTTCAAACTTTTTCCGTATGGAATAAAAATTTGACCTTTTAGGTAGCTGTAGGGGGTTCATTTACACACGTTTTGAGGTAAAATGTGAGATGATATCTCACACCGTTCAAAAGTTATAGCCAATATACCCGAGGCACCAGGGGAGGGGTGGATACCACCCCCCTAGATTTTTGACTATATCTTATCCGTCATTTAATAGTAAGAGACATAAATTTTACCATTCTATAGAGGGAATGTGGGGCTACATTTCTATGGTCACTGAGTTGACCTGAGACAACCGGAAGTGCTCAAAATAAATAATAATACGCGTAATATGTGTGTGAAAAATGGCTGAATGGAAGGACTCCCCTTAGTTTTTTGTCTGTAGCATATCATGGAGGAAGAGAAACAAAGATACCATTCTTTAGAGGGAATGTAGGGCTTCATTTACATACCTACATCTTTGTCTTTTGAATACCGGAAGTGATCAAAATAAATAATAATACGCGTAATCTGTGTGAAAATGGCTGAATACAGCATTACAACGTAAACCGATATATATTTGTAGATATATATATGTATAGATGTACATTTATACTATATAAACATGTGTAGGGGTGATTTTGTGTATCTTTTATACATAGATTAGTTTCAAAACACACATAATCTTATATTTGTTTATCCAAAAAGTACAAAATGTACGCAATAATATAAAATATTGCTAATTAATGGGTTCCATTGTTAAAAGTGATGTAATTTCGAGGTGCATTCACATAATGTACAACTAAATATACCATTCTGTGCAGAAATGAATGCTGAATCCAATGCTATATTACAAGTTATGATATGTGAAACCAAACACGAAATCCAGGGGGTGGTAACCACCCCCCTTGGTAGTCCGTATTTTCAAAGCTTGGTAGCCCTAATTAATAATGATATCTAATATAGTCTTCCAGGCTCCAGCGCTAATTTGCATCTATTTGCATTTCAGTTGTACGATCTTCCACTGGAGGTGATGGACATGATCTTACTAAAGTCCTATCTGCATTGGTCTTTGAATTCACCAACAAAGCAGAGAGACGAAGAAGTAATCAGGTCTCTCATGTCAGTCGCCGTTTTCTTCAATCGAAGAATTACCAGAAAACTTTTCAAGAAGGCAATCTCGCGTTACCTGAAAGGTGAGATGTCTTCCAAGAATTACTGTAAACCGTATTTACAGCAGTCACAAGCTATTACTATTTATTTTAGCTTCAAAAACTAAATTAGGAATTAAAATAGGAATTATTTCTCGAACGAAAATTGTGAACTAAATTAGGACTTATTTTCATAAGTAAAATGATTTTACTTCTTTTAGCCCTTAAGTGGAGATGAAGGCAAGTAAAATTTCACGCGATCCGAATACATAATCCATTGAAAAAATCCTGCTGAGATGGCATGGGCAGCGCGCCCATACCATGCTCGATGTAATATACTTTATTTCGTCGTCGTTGTCTTATAATAATGTCCCACGTGCGTACCAACAACCTCAAATGTGACCCAAGGGATAAAAATGAGTCGCATGTCGGAAATTTTAGAATATGAGTATTTTACATATTCTTAAAGACCACATTTTTCGCTTTATAATGACGCAAAAAGTTTGGTTCTACCTTAGTGTTTGACAAAGTTACAAATGATTATATGTTTTTTGTTAAAAGTTTTTTTAATTTATTTTAATATATAATCAAAAAGATAAAAGTATTCTCTGTAAAAAAATCTTGAAAATACACATTGAAACAATGACTTTCATCAAATGTGAGATATAAGAAATGTGGAAAAAAAATTTTCACCCATTTCCATTAAAATCTTAACATAAGAAAAAGTGACTTCTGATCATATTTTGCTGTTTTCCTAGCAATGTAAATTGCTGACATCCGACTTATTTTGATCCTTTGGGTCACAAATGCAGACGCCGTTTTATTTCGGGTTTGATTATTAAATTTCTAAATTAGCCTATGAATTTATTTTAATGTTGGCCGGAGGAAGAGACATAGCCCGGTTTGGGATATTTCCATTTGGACGAAGCTACAGGCAGACCTTAATGCCAAGTAGGCCTACCGAACGGTAAAAAGAGGGAATTTGTGGAACAGCACTTGCTGGGGAAAATACAAGCAATATTATATTTACTCATATGCTACACTTGCTTTGCACAACAAAATCGCACCCTTAGAAGAGGATCTTTTGTCAGTTCCAGCTCACAGGCTTTGTAGAAAGCATCTTTCTGTACGTGAAATCTTGACTGATGGACGTAGAAATCTCTGGAAATGAGAGTGTTCTTGAGATTGAACTAACCTAACAAATACACCTTATAGCAACGTCAACATACTTTTTGCTGCACTTAAATTAATAATTCTTTGGAAAACTAAATAAGAACTTAAATTACTTGAGAGCTGAAATAGGAATGTTAAGTATAATTATTTGTGAAGTAGGCCTAAAATTAGAATTAGAAGTTAACTTCTAGAACACAGAACTGAATTGAAACTGAATTAGGAATTATTTTCAGAAGTAAATAAAATTATCACTGATAGGCCTATTTAGGGCCTACTTAAAACTTCAATCAGTTACAGTACTTTATAGAACCAGTTTCAAAAATCACAATAGCTTTATAATGAGTCACTGCGTGTATTTTTTAGGTTTCACATTACAACATGACATATTCAGGAATTAGGACTAGCACTTGGCGGTAATCGATTCGATGACGTGATGACGTCATTAACGTAACAGTGAAATAGAAAAGTTAGAAACTTTGACTTAAAGAGCAGATTCAAATAAAGTAGCGCATTTATTAGTTCTAGTTTCGGTAATCTACCGTTTTAGTGTTCTAAATTATTCACCATTGTATGGGTTTTAGCGGTGGTCGAATACAAGTTGGACTGACGAAGAATCCTTGTTACAAAGAAGTCGGATTGATGAAAATGATTTTTACTTAAATAGAAGTGGAATTGATTAAAAGATTTTTGCCTAAATAGAAGTTGGATTGATGAAAAATAATGGTTCCCTAAATAGAAGCTGGATTGATGAAACAATTCTTGCCTAATTGGAATCTGGATTGATTAAAAGGATTCTTGCCAAAGTAGAAGCTGGATTGATGAAAACTAAAAATGCTACAATTGGCGAATAATTCAGATGGATGAAACGATAGATTATCCTAGCTTCAATTACATCTGTGTCTTTTGGATATGCTGGAGTCGAATCGTCGTGACTCGTGAACCTGCTGTCATAATCCGCGCCTGGCCTGCGGTGGACCTCCACCTAGGTTAATACAGCCCTAGGTATAACCATTAGGGTGCTGCAAAATATAAAGTATTTCCCAAAAGTTCAAAAGTACTGCTCCCCGGCGATTTTCCCATTCCATTTATCACTTTGTTCAACTGTACCAATTTTCAGACCAATTGAAAAAGGTTAAACCTTGCCACCGGCACAAAAATGTTAGAATATGTGAAAATATGCGAATTTGCTTTAAAATCGGCAATATCATGGAGGAAAAACGTAATTATTTTCATGATGATGATTAACTTCTTTTGTGAACTATTTTATGCAGAGGTGTAGTATTGGTACTTGTACTCAAGTGCAACTTGACTACAGTCTTTAAGTCCTCGAACTTGTAGGCTACTGGAGACCTACATGTAAGTACTTGGACACAAATGACATTTCTACAGGCACTCGGATACTTTACCAGTAAGCTTTGTCTTTCCTTTAAGTAATTAATTCTTACGTTCTGGATATTGGATATTGGATATTTTGGCCGTTCTGTATGGATCGCATCTTGATCAGAATTTCTTTCGGTTGACTTGCTAAAATAGCGGCCACGGACGGTGATAATGCTAACAATAAAAGTACTAATATTCCTAGAGCGGTTAAGTTTCGTTATGAATTAATATAATTTCACACTCAAGGGAAATGCTACTTCTGCTAAGTGCAAGTTTTGTAGTGAGAAAACTATCATTTAAGAAAACAACTGGCACAACATCAAAATTTGTTAAACACTTGCAAAGACTCCACACGGAGAGGTGAGCAGTGACTAACAAATCATTTGAACTCTATCGAGTAATGTAAATGTAAGTCGTCGAACTTTATCAGCACCATACGAAAGCCGCGATATGGAAACCAGCTTATTCACCGAAATAATGAATTTTATGAATTGTATTATAGGACTTCTAGCAATAAACCATTAAACCTATGGCTTATAAATGGAATTCATGTGTGAATGGCGCTCACTTCTGAAAATTGTGAGTTTTCTATGTTCCTCTGTGTTCTGTGTTCCTCTCGAAAAAGTCTTCCGCTGCGTGTGCAAGATGGTGCATATAGCTCTGTTAAGGAAACATTGTCATCCGTATCAAAACGCGCTTAGTTAGGCCAATTAGGTAGTCATTTGCGAATCACTTTTCTCTTTTACGTAAAACGCTAATTAAGGCATTTTCTTTGTGTTGCTCCAATAGTCAAAGACTGCCTACAACTAGTATGTTCCTATTTAATATGTGCAGATATGATTCTGACTTATGTGAATGAGGCATATGCTTTGTTGGGGACCACATCAAGTTTATTTGGCAGTGGTGGAGCAGGTGCGAATAACAAACGACGTCATTTTGGCACGATAATCACAGAGGACACTTGCAGCAACCAAAAACTGCAGACCTCAACATCAAAAAGTCTAAGCTATTTGGTCACTACTATACACGATCTTAACTGTGAAACACGAGCACCTTATCATCACAAGTGACAACCTGGTTGAATATCAGAGGCCATGATGACTTTGATGATATTGATTGTTTGGACGTTTGCGAATGTTAAAAAACTGTTCTTGACAAACCAGCGTTTAGAGTTGTGAGTGTTCCTGCATCTAGCGCTTGTTGAAAGTGTGTTTAGTTCAATATTAAAACAGTTTCGATCGAATCTGAGTGGAAGATGCTCACATCCATTATATTTCTCAAAATGCAAAATTATAAATGAGTGCGTGTGGCAATACATCATTGCTTTGTCAAGGAAGTAAATCCTTGTTCTTGCAGTAGCCATGTGTACTTGCACTCGTACTTGTACTTGAGACCGTAGTACTTGTACTTGATACTTAAGTATTTGTACAGGTACTTAAGACCTCAGTACTTGTATTTGTAGTTGCAACCTTTCAGGTGCTGGCCAATAAATATGAAACATATTAGTTTTTTCATATATACTTAAATACCGGTAATTTGTGTTTTCAACCGAATATTGTTAAAACTTCATCGTGCTGGGGGCAAGGCTTAGCCTTTAATGTAAAAGCCTAAAATTTGGAATTTTACACTCATCTGTATGAGACGCATGAGGAAATGCCCGGGAGCAATGAATTTTCAACTTTTATTTTCTGGAGCACCCTAATAACCATAATGCTTTCAATAATTTGTAGTTGTGCAGATCTCCCTTAGTGATACACGTGCGAATAAAGTTCTAGTTGTCAATTCCGCTAGAGAAACCTCGTGTCTTATTCATATCAATTTGCGATTGTCACTGTAAGTGTAACTGCGATCAATTTATTGAAAACGAGAAGGTTCTAAGATAAATGGTCGCTATATTAAACGTCATCATCATCATCATCATCATCATCATCATCATCATCATCATCATCATCATCATCATCATCATCATCGTCGTCATCATCATCATCATCATCATCATCATCATCATCATCATCATCATCATCATCAACAAAAACAACAACAATCTTCGAAACCGAACCAAACCAACGTCACATCAAACTGAAAAATTCACCAGTCAACTTAGGGATTGAGTCATAGAAATCCAAAACTCTCATTTAGACAGACAGACGTCTGTCTGTCTGTCTAGACGGTCGTTGGGATCTGGTGCCGTTCGCAAACAGACCTTGAACATATTCAGAGGATGTACGAATCGAATCAGCTGAGAGATGTATTCTTTGAAAATATTAAAACATCCGCTTCAAACATGATCATCATTGACGTGAATCAATTCAAGAAAACCGTTGGCACGTTTTCATCAAATCACTGATCTTAAAGAAAATTTAAAACCTGTAATCAACTTTAAGCCATAGGTTTTAGTTTAATTAAATGACCAAGACAACACTTACAATAAAACAAATCAGCAGTATGTTGGAACAGACACGATAAGGCCGTTAATTTATGTTAATAAAATGAAAATAAATGAAAATAGAGACCCAGAAAGAGAGTCTGGACAGATTTTTTAAAATAGAGAAATAAACCATCCCAATAGAGGTGTTTACAAGGTGCAACCTTGCAATATTATTTTAATTAAATTGTGACACAGAGGCTTAAAACCCTTCGCTTGTCGCTTCCTGTGTATTGCGCTAGAAGCTGAAATAGGCAAGATGGGTCAAAATTCAAACATATAGAATATTCTTCAATTCAACAGTTGCCTATAAATTTGCCATAATTTGCAAAGTACTAATCCGATTTTGATGCCGTTTGCTTTATATGATACAGAACGTAGCCCTGTATTTCTCAGGAAAATTGCAGAATAATCAAATAATGGTTGCTCAGGACTTTGATGACACGAATAAGCTTATTATGAAACGTTTTATTCGATTTTCTCACTCTATACTGTTGAAAGAATCAAACGAGTTAAGATTCAGTATCAAAACGATGTTTTCATTCTGTAAAAAGTACTTTGAACAAGAATAATTGTAAAATATGACTGAATAAAAAGGCCAGAAACCGACATGTGACGTGTATAATAATTGAGCCGCTGTGTCACAATATTGTGTTCATGTGTAGGCCTAGTATACGTTGAGTCAAAACAAGACATTAGAACAGGGACTCCCAATCTTTCCCTTGCCCCGCATTCCTGTGAAATGTCTGACCAATATTCGCACCCCGTACAAAAGTATTATCACATTTTGAAGACGTATACACGAAAATTGTTACTACTGAAATTTGTGCATACAAGCCGTAGGCTAGCGTTACAGGCTTACCATGTTACATGGAAATAAACTTCTATCTTATGGTCTTACTCATACTTATCCTATGACACCTAAAAATTTATAATGTATCATCAATGCATTCTCACAATTTATGCTTTCCCTCTTTGTCGCACCCATGAAATTACATGTCGCACGCCCTGGGAACCACTGCATTAGAAGAAGGCATAATGTGGGATTGGAGGACAAAATTAGTAAACAAATGGTATAAATGGAAAAGTCAAAGAGGCAACAGTGAGATGGAAATATGTAAAAAGACAAACAGTGAGATACTAAGACATTATTGACAGAGGCAGGCATAGTCAAAAGGAAAGCAAGTAATTAAGGTGTTGCCAATGAGCAGCCAAAATTCAGGAAATTAGACAGAGATTGATATTAAATAAAGAGTTTCGTAGCGATAATTATATGGAAGCAGTAAAATCAGCAGCAGACACATTCAGAGCGATAGACAAACAATGAAAAAGAAAATGAGCAGCCAGTTAAATAAATAGAAGAAATAATTATAAAGAAAGATACAGCAAGTTAACAGCACTCATTACTAATTCCTATATAATAAGAGAACAATAATGAATGCATAATATTGTTAGTTATTAATATTAAGAATGCTGTTTATTTTAGTTGTAAGTGAGAGGTAAAGAGTGACCAAACATATGCCAGATGCATCTTAATTCTAATTGTACAATAAAAATATCAGGAATGCATAAACAAAGGAATTAGTAATAGAAATTAGACTAAATATCAGCCGTAAATTATAATACAAGTATTATTAAATGAAAAAGAAAGATATTTTTAAAAGTCAATTATTTCCATTTTAACGATTATTTTGTTTCTATTTTAGTCGTGTGTCCGATTTCCATCAACTTCACTCAAAGAATCGACTTTGAAGATGAATGGGTGGAGGGAGTGACTAAACTGCGAAATGAAATATACGTCCTCTGTCGATCACATTCTTATGGTCCAAATGTAATTCGTGTCTTTGAGGATCAAAATCAATTTCGTCTTCAGAATAGAATCAAATTAGAGAATATTATAATAAATCCCTCTGACATTGAATCCAGTGAGAAGGACAATTGTCTCTACATCGCTGACCACAGAGGGGAATGCGTCTGGAAGGTTACAAAAGAAAAAGATGACCAGTACAGAACCATCAAATGGATACCCACTGACCATTGTTATGGTGCGCCATTTCCCCTATCAAAGACCAATGATGATCAGTTGATGATGATCGATCGTCCATCATCGAAACTGATGATCTACGGATCAGACGATGAACTTATTCGATCCATTCAGTTACCAAAAGACGTTGAACACCCTCTTCATGCAGTGGAAACATCCATCGGGAATTTCATCGTCCTTTACAAGTGGCAGAATATCGGTTATGGGTACATAATAGAAGATATGGGATATGGCATAAGTGAAGTGACCAGAGATGGACAGGTGGTCATCCGTCGTTTTATTCCTTCAAATGAAACACAAAAACTGAGCGGCCCTCATTATCTCGCTCTGGATTCAGACGATCGAGTGCTTGTGGCTGACACATATAACGATAGAGTGATTCTCTTGGATTCCGATCTTAAGTGGAATCGAATTCTTTGTCCAACAAAAGAAGAAGAAAAAGGCACGAGGATCCGAGGGCCAAAGAGATTGTGTTACGACAAAGAAAAGAACAAACTGATCGTCGTCGGAGGAAATCGTGGAAATGGATTTAGTGTTTACACTTTGAGTCGAAATTAAACTCACGTTTCATCAACTGATTCTGACAGAGAAATATCGTCCGAATTATGAGATAGATCTACTTATTCCATTAATATACACTGTGTCCGGGGGAAAAAAGAGACGCCTTCTGTTATCATAAAAATAAACTACTAAATATTCATCGATTTTTAAAATTCCAAAACCATTTTAATCCTGACATAATTAGCTACCATTAGTTAAAATAAAAACGCTCCTGTCATCCAATTATGACGTCATTATGACGTCATTATTGGATGACAGGAACTTTTTTATCAAAATTAAAGTGTTAAGGACGGCACAAAAATCATCTTAAACTTTCAATATTAAAAAAATGTCATTTATCAAATATAAATTTTAGCTTCATTTGATTTTTTATTTGAATAATACCAAACTACAAGGTGTGTTAAAGTTTCCGCCTTCGGCCTCAGCACAAGTTTCAAGTCGCGCGCGCCACTGGCCAATAGGCGATCAAATTCCTCCCAGGCATTAACGATTCGCTCACAGGATCCTTCACTGTCTCTGCTCTTTGTTCTGTAAACCTTTTCTTGCATTATTCCCCGTATCTTGTTATCAACCCGATTTAAGTCCGGCCTGTTTGGCGGTCAAAGATTAGGAGGTATGAAATCTACAATAGTCTCCTTTGTTTGCAGTTCAACAGTTTCAAGAGCTCGGTGAAATGTGTAGTACCGTAATACGAATATTCCCAGATGTCAGGCAATAATTTTTTCAACAGCAACAATCCCGGTAATAAGCGCCATTTAGTTTCGCACCTGGTTCTGTGAAATGGATTTCATTTTTTACCAAGCGCCGATGCACCAATTTTTTGTCATCCTTAACACTTGAATTTTTATAGAAATGCCCTCATTATGACGTCATTATTGTATAACAAGAACTTGTATATTTTAACAAGTGTTAGCTAATTATGTCAGGATTTAAACGGTTTTGGAATTTAAAAAATCGATGAATATTTACTAGTTTATTTTCATATTACCCTAAAGATCACTTTTTCCGGACACAGTGTAGCCTACTATTCAACAGACATAAGAATATGCGAAGAAACAGTTGACTTAAATATTTTAAACCACCCCTTTAGAGAAATCGCAGACATGAAATAATTATAGAGCGCCATGTCGATAAGTGAGTAGATCGCAACGGACCTGTGTTGATTGGTTGACTAATTGGGTGGAGTGAAAAAATGAAGTTAACCTTTCAGAATCGGTAGGATGTGAAAAAATTGTGCGCTGTGCACTAGGTTGGTGCTCAAAAAATTATTTTTAGTAAATTGATGGGACAGCCCCAGGTTATGTTCCCTTTGATAAACTAAGCTAGTGTGCAAAATATAATAAATATATTCCATCGTTTAGGTGTGCCACATGAGATGACAAGTTTTCCAAATTTTAGACAAGAATCGTAAGCACAAATTATTGTGATAATATTATCAATATTTTTCGTACTTTGTGTAATAAACAGTTAATCTTAAATAATGTTATGCTTAATTTGTCAGATATGCTGGGAAAGGCCTACAGTTTACATATGTCAAAACAATTGGACATATGTGTTTCTTACCCAATGTCCAAAACATTGCACATGACGACCATGTCCAAATAATTGGACATATATGTTTCTTACCCAATGTCCAAAACATTGCACATGACGACCATGTCCAAATAATTGGACATATATGTTTCTTACCCAATGTCCAAAACATTGCACATGACGACCATGTCCAAATAATTGGACAATAATATTTAAGGCCCATTGTGCTAATTGTTTGGACATAAAAATTTAATAAGAGTAGAATAATGAAAAAGTACTGGTCTGCATTATTCAACCTTGTCAGTTTGATTAAAACATTAACATATTAAAATATTTATTGGTCCATTTTGTGACCGTTGACTTTTAGGGGTCCTGAAACTTCTTTCGATACTCAGACATCACCTGGAACAAGGTGATGTTTTGATCTTCATTCTTGTTGAGCATTTGATTTAATTCTGGGATCAGTGCCACTCCCGTTTCTGTCCTATCAATCACCACACTCAACCTTCCTTCAGTCTGCTGACGCTCTAACTAGATACTATTCTGTTCTGTTTCCACGCATTACTATCGCTGACATTCATTCGATCAAGAGCTGCTGCTACTTGCGGACTGATAATATTCTTTAGGCGAGGTCTTTTAGTCTTTGGTGTTTTCGACGCAGTCTATATCACAGTTATCACGATCTGAAGAATCAGATTCAAATAACTCGGCTGCTGTTTTAATACCACTGGACCTGGACATTAGCAGTAATAGATTGTCTCAATGTCTCTTGATAAACGCTGGCCTTAATTTCATCTGGTCTCACTTTTGTTTCTCTTCATCTTGTTTTTCAACTTGTTATCAACTTGTGCCATTGATCTAGACATCCTTCAATCTCCAAGCTAAGCCTGCAGAAATGCTCTGTCCTCAGGATTTTTATTTAACACTTCCGTATCAGAAAGTGAAATGCATGCATTGAATGTTTTCCCTTATGATTCAGCAAATCTTTGCTCTTTGATTTTCTGAGTTTCTCCATCTCTCTATGCGGCCTTTTGTGAATTCCTCCACTCATTCTGCTGTAGATCTTCTCATGCCTCCCTCCGATGCAGAGGATGGCTTTCCTCCCACCGCAATCGCCGGGAGTAGAGGAGATGGTGGTTGCTATAGAAATTCATGTACATTTTCATTTACTATAACATCTACAACCATCACTGTGGAAACCGCGACGTGTTCTGGAGTTTCTGATTTACTATCTGTACAAATAGGTGATTTTTGTCAGGCAATCTAACCTCCCTCGATTCTAAAACCATTTGAAGTCGACTTGAAGTCGACGTCTTGGCGCTAAAACGTCCTGGTCCGACTTGGCAGAAAAAAAACAACTTCCGACTTAAAGTCGACTTCTGACATGGTAAGAACGATTACGTATCTCTCGGCGAATAATAGCCTACAACAATGTCAAACCAATTTTGCCTGGGCAGCATTAATTTGATATACTAATGAGTAATGAGACCTCAATTCCTGATATAGTAAATTGTTCAAAGTTAATTATGCCTATTTTTGTGCTGTTTGTGTTTGTATTCGAACAGTTTTGTAATGCTTTAATGGGTTAACGGAAGAATCCGGGATGACCGCGGACTGGTTGCACTGACTGGCTTGTTAAAAAATGATACATTACAATTCTGTTGTCATGATTATTTGGCCACTAAAGTCATTGCGTAACTTAGCAAATAGCAATGCATGCGTATCGTCCTAGAGTAATACTGAACAAACTCGAGTCGTCTGTCCCAACTAAGGTGTGCCGTCGATCCAGAGGTTATTTATCAGAGGTTTCGAACTCAGACGCTCTCCCGCTTCGGATGCTATTCCTAGACGTTGTGAAGTGGAGTCTGCGTTTGGTTTCTTCGTGGGTTCGACCACCATTTGAATTTCAGAAGTTACGGGTTCGAATCCTTGCCTAACCTCTAACGCTGACTGGAGTACAGGAAGTCCTTTTCCGCCTAACACATGATAGCCCTGACGAGGGAGACATTTTAACCTCTCGCTTCTTCTGGGCATCGTTGATGGAACAGTTCTATTTGGAAACGATCCCGCCTGGCCAGCGTCATTTAAGGACATTTCCCCCGGACAATTTCCCCCCGGACAATTCCTCCCGAAGTTGGACTGATGAAAATAATTCTCTTCTTTAATAGAAGTTGGATTGATGAAAAAATTATTTTCCTTAAATAGAAGCTGGATTGATTAAACAAATTCTATGCTTAAATAGAAGTTGGATTGATGAAACAATTATACATGTAGGCCTAAATAAAAGCTGGATTTATGAAAGAAATTCTTTTAAAAATAGAAATTGGAAAGATGAAAGAAGGTCTTTGCTTCAATAGAAGTTGGATTAATAACAGCTATCATGGACAATGGTAGAGTTACCTACTTAATGTTCGGGGGAAATGTCCGGGGGAAAATGTCCGGGGGAAAATGGGGGAATGTCCGGATACCGTCATTTAATGGCGAGTGGTCGAGTAGTTCAGGCGACTTCGTTTGCTCAACGACAGCATCCATCGGAATAGTTTGGGTCCAACAATCAACCAAAGAGCGACATCTCATTGTTCGTTCCTTTTATCGGATCCACATTATCAATTAGGCCATGAATACTACCTCACTTCTCTGCCAACGGAGAAGCCATCGCTGACAAAATCCTATCTACGCCTAACTGTTGATTAATGAGTTCTCTTAATAATTTGTCATCCGTTTCCTTCTCCTGGCAAGATTTAGCAGCGATATCATCAGATCTATTCCATTGCATTCGATCTGTCTCCATCTGTCTGTCTCCTGTCTGTCTCCATCTGTCATCTGTCTGTCTCCATCTGTCTCCTGTCGATTATATGAAGATTATAATTGCGGATTAAGCAAACATAAGCAACAACATTATAAAGATAAAGCACGAAGATTAATGAAAGACAAAACTAGATATAACTTGATATGTGATTGAACAAAATATGCGATTGCC
Source organism: Aporrectodea caliginosa (assembly GCA_020284085.1). Lineage (NCBI taxonomy): Eukaryota > Metazoa > Annelida > Clitellata > Crassiclitellata > Lumbricidae > Aporrectodea > Aporrectodea caliginosa. The sequence goes on from JACEVL010001357.1 coordinate 25,662, forward strand.
CTTTCCCATAAAAATTATATCTTTTCCTCCCATTTCTCTTTCCTCAGCAGTAGGCCTACGTCAAATATGCCGTATATATAAATATGGCCTTGGCCCACAGACAACAACAATCAGAAGAAAGAAACAGAACAGTTCTATGCATATGAGAGTTGGCTGCTAATCCTCAGACAAGGCCACGATGAAACAGACACAGAGAAAGTACACAGTGGTACTGACATATTCAGGCTGAATATATCAGCGAAGGCAAAAATCATTGGTCTACGACTCTACGTCATAAAACTGAATTAATATAACCTGGCCAAGTGGCCATATTTAAGTGCAGTTACTTGTACTTTAGTCAACATCAGATTCACGATATGCGTTTGTTGGCAATATTGGTCGAGATTGTGCAAGACACACTCAGACTTTGATCCGACTGATATCAAGGTGCAGGGCTTTCGACAACTCCGCTATTGTCGGTCGGCCTATGACAATTTTACTTCCTCTGTCTTAAACAGAGGGCTATTGAAGAACAAGCTCACTTCCCCCTTTTAAATGAATCATTTGCTTAGTATGGCCATCATCCTGTAACGACGGGTTACCTATGGCCCAAACCCATCTATGCAGTTATTCAACCTACATAAATTTACGAAACGCACAATGATGATGATCTTTCTATTTATTAATTTGATTATTTTTACTGTCTCTATATGAATTGTCTCTATATATAAGTTTTGATTGATTGAAATAAATCTAAAAGATTATGCCATCAAATATCTATAGCACGACTAATTGAATAGGTCTAACATAAGACTGTACTAATATTTTGATTCTTGCATGAATACGCAATACAATATGACATAATAGGCCTATTGTTCATTGTAGGCTCGTCTTGTTGAGTTCACATGAATAGCCAATGTTTTGTATAAAGTTACGGATGATATCTAATTCTGTTTTCTGGATTGTTTGTCGTTCTTGCGCGATATAGTTGGTGTCAGTTTTTCGTAGTTGTTCTGATGCAGTTGACTTTCATCAGGTCGTCTGAGTTCTTCGTATGGTGATGGCGCTGAGCTTACATTCGAAAGATTCGTTATTTCAGTTGGAAGAACGTTCTCTGGATTTGTAAAAGGATCTGAATTCGCTATGGTCAATGGAAAACAAAGTATCATATTAAAAAATTGTCACTCAAACAGCAATAACAGTGGTATCTTTAAAGATAAACGGATATTTGATCCAGGTATTTATTATTTACAAAACTAGTGCACGACTTGGCGCTATTATGTCTTAAGAAATGTCAATTTTGACAAAGAAAAATTACTTTCTAGATTCCACAGATTATCAGATGGTTTTGACTTGGTTGCACATAAACAAACGGAAGTTAATGAAAACATGACAAACCTTTTTTGGCTCGGAAAGTATTACACAGCCAGGTGATCAGAATTGTTATGTTAACTGCGAAAGAGACGCTGAAGAGAGCACTCATTGCTATGGCAATATCATCGCTGCTACAGGCGACCGGTTGATATGCATTGCACGTATCGTCTATGTTAATGGAAGACACAAAATATTGTATTTAAAAATATGTTAGCAATCACCAGCTCTGCAGAATAGACACCAAAGAAACTGAAAATGAATTTGCTGGTTCAGATGGAACCCACCGATCCTACAGATTTCCATCCCTTTTTCCAATTTTAAAAAATATATTCAATTCAATTCAATTCAATGTGTTTATTGATCCCAATAACAAGAACAAAACAAATATTATTTCACAGTAGTTAAACGCAAGGCATAATCATTTGATATACAATTATCACTGCATACATAAGGGAGCAATAAGCTCACCCGAAAGGAATAATCCCGCTGAATAGTAGCCTAATTACAAAATTATATCAATAAATCTTAGTAGTGACAAGTAGTGACAAGTATTCTGGGCTCCCAAGCAGTAGCTTGGGAGCCCAGAAATAACTGCGTCGAGGTAGCTCCCTCCGCCTTAAAGTATAGCGAAAGACAATAAAACCCCCAAAAGAACTGAATAATTGCAATGTTAATTAAAATTTTTTATTGTGTGTGCACGGATTTTAATTTTAAATCACTGCGCGAACGCATTCCAGTATGCTATTCCATATGAGGGGGACCCTGGTATTTGATAGAAAACTGTCGGGTATTTGTTCTGGCAAATATGCTTATGTAGACTCTATTATTTCTAATGGTCTTGTCGAGTAAGTTTGGTTCGAAGTGGGTTGAGAAAGCTTGTGGGAGGAGTTTATTCTCATATTGATACATTAATATACTAGTTTGAACAAATTTAATCTGAAATATTTTCCTCAGTACTTCCAAAGGGGAGAAGTTTGTATATACAAGCTATGCAAAACCAGGGGTAATCCTGCCACCTGTTACATCAGTCTGCATACAATGACTATGAGATACTCGATCACATTTGATTACTGGTTGCCAATTAGGTATACAAAGCGTAGGCCTACAGAGTTCACAATAGTCCGTTCTCTCATCGTTGTTAGTATAGCCGTCCATGGGGCAGCGATTGCTTAGTTCTGTACGGACCAACAAAGCATAAACTATCTGAGAGATTTCAAGTGTACACAAGTGTATAAAATAAGAACGCGACGGACATCACAATCTACCATTCAATGCTGAGAGTACACCATAAATAGTCAGAGTCATAGAAAGCCCACATTGCAACGATTATAATTGACTCAAAATAGAAAACACAGAACACAAACTACAAGGCACATACCATCTGCCTTTGGCGCAAGTGTTACATTACAATCAGTCGCTCAATACCAATAAGACTTTAGAAGCAAATATAATCAGTTAGAATCCATAAATTCCATACTGTAATAAATGATCAGAATTAACTGAGAATTGTAAACATAAATCATAATCAACAAGGCATATATACCATCTGCCCTTGATGCCTGTGTAAAATTCCCGTCATCGAGTACTGACAAAGCATCATATGTAATCATATCATCACATGCAAACATCATATCGAATCAAGTTCATAATGGAACAAGTAATTCTAATCAAAAATTGAGAGCATAAGTTATTAGCAACAGGTCACACATCAACCGCCTTTAGTGTATGTGGGACACTGCATTCAATCATCAAATACAAAAGTCAAAAGCAGTCATAATTAAATTGAAAGGATAGATAACTTGCCCAAAGCATCGAGACATCTGCACAACAGATATAGCGGTTGTTTTACTCAGTCAGGCTGCAATGTTTGGAAATTTTCAAAAAAGTCGGACACTGAACATCTACGTTCAGTCCTTCTACTTCCCCGTTTTCTTCTGATCGTTTTAGCTCTTCTCTAACATTCTTAGTTATTAATGAAGAAATTGAGACTGTTAAAGCTATAGGTATACGATGCTACGTCGAGTGCCTGCTATAGCCTAGTATACATCCTCTGCAAAACAAAGGTCTGCTGCTTCATGAAGCACGAACTACTTATTACCAGTAGACAATGCACTGTCTGAGTAAACTGTCTCAAGTTTAGAAGGAAGGCATACGTCAACATATTAAGTTAATCTATACACCGTGATCGAAATTATAAACAGCCTGATTATATTTTCCTATGCCACAAAAACTGAAAAATGAACATAGGACTTTCTTCGCCTCAGTTCGGTAAATAGGCCTATAATTGCAATTGCTACGTTGCTAATGGTACTATATAGACGAGACAACTACATGTCAACGACTTAGAATCTATAAATCGATCTGGCTTCAAATGTATGCATTGCATCGTCTGCAATTATAAATCCAGCTTGTGTAGATATAGATTTATTCTATTATTTCTTTCCTTTCTGTCGAAATGTTACATTTTACTGCGGTCGACTTCTTGTGTATGTATGTATAAATGAATGCATATATGCATGTATGTATGAATGCATGTATGTATGTATGTACGTATTGTATAAGTTTGTATATGTGTACTATGTATGTATGCATGTGTATATGTATGTATGTATGTATATATGTATGTACATTGTATGTATGTATGTATGTATGTATGTATGTATGTATGTATGTATGTATGTATGTATGTATGTATGTATGTATGTATGTATGTATGTATGTATGTATGCATGTATGTATGTATGTATGTATGTATGTAGGCCTATGTATAATGTTTTATATACGTACCATGTATGTATGTATGTGTATATGTATGTATGAATTAGGATGGTCCACGACTACTTGGCAAAAAGTTTCAGTTTCTGAATATAAGATGGTTCCAAATTAATCCGCTAAACAAAAATATAATTCAGGTGCAATTTCATCAATATTTGAGAATATTTGGGTTGCACAAGTATTGAAAGCTTCAGGCAACCTGCATCATTTTGCTGTTCGATGAGTCCATCCGTCAAATGCTGTATCATCCTGTATGTTTAATTCTTCTTCAATATTCAATCAATAAATCTTTATTCATAATATTGCAATAATAATTTATGCAGCAAGTAAATTGCAAGGGCCAAAAAGGTATCGATGATCCCTCTACTGTGGACCCTGATACCTAAATAACAAAATTTCGTTGACGGAAAGTCATTGAGTGGAGCAACAATGTAGCAAATAATTATGACTTATCTAAATAAACCTGACTAAGACACACACGTCGAGGTACAATCAATTGAATCGAAAATGATATAACAGTGAAGAGAAAAGACTTACTAAGTAACTTAGCTAACACGAGAGTTTGACCACACATGCATGGTAAATTTAACTGAAAAATAATTGAAATACGACAGTTGGTAGTAAGAATCACGGCAGACTTGGTGAATGTGACGGGGAAAGGTAAGTTCCTGACCCATTGTGGTCTCGAACTGCAGTCTAGAAAATTAAATGAGGGTAGGCTACTCAGCAGCGAGCATACCAAGAACTACCTTAGCAGGCCGTTGCCGCGTGCCCATTCATATGAATTTTGTCTTGGATGGATTAAGCCACAAGCGGTTAGATGACATCCAGATCACCAGGGCATTCATGACTCGGCTCATTACCCGCTCTGCAGCAGCGGCATTAGTCGTCCAGGCAGTGCAGATAAGCACTGTATGGCGACTTGACCTCTTGACCTTGAAATAACCTGGGATTATGCTAGCTTGTTAGCAGTCTTGTTGACCACAAGGTTTTAGTCTTGAGTTCGCTCTTAAAAGGCTTTGTCTTGGTTTGAGTCCAAAGGTCTTAGTCTTGAGGTTCAGAGTCTTGATCTTGGTTTTGAAGTTCTACGTCTTGGTCTTGCAACGCACTCAGAAACCAAACGGTTTTGCAAGACGAAGACCAAGACTCGTCTGCCAATTATATGAACAGTGATTAATCAGAGTCGTGTCAAAGTCGTTGTGGGCCCTAGGCACGCTTGCATTCTTAGATACCTTATATGAAGTTGTCGAAAAGGCAACCAAGGAAATTCTCGCTGACCACCTTCTGAGTCTTAATAACAGAATTACATCAATGGAAACGGAGAATTTGTCTCTACGCAACCGAATGGAAACGGAGAATTTGTCTCTACGCAACAGATTGGAAACGGAGAATTCGGCTCTACGCAACCGGCTCGACGAAGTTGAAAACGTCTCGAGACTAAGTAACCTGGTTATCCACGGTCTTGACGAATCTCCCTCGCCACCCAAACCTGAGTCAACGCAAGTCGGTTCACTCCTAACTGGAGTTTACCCCCCTGAACTCTTTGATCTCTGCAACAATTCCTTGAACCTCGACTTGACAGAAAGGGACATCTCGTTTACCTACAGAATTGCTCCTCAAGGAAAGGCGAAACATCGCCCACTGGTTGTGGGTTTTTCTTCCAGGATGGTGAGAGACAAGGTCTTCGCAACTAGGAAAACTCTCAGGGACAAGAAGAACCCAGGTTCATCTGGCATATATATCTCGGAACACCTCACCCGACTAAACTCACAAATCTATGCCAAGACAAGACAACTCGTCAGAACCTCCCAGCTCCACTCAACCTGGACGAACGGTGGAAAAGTCTACTGTAAGAAATCTGACTCCCAAACCGAAAAACCAATGAGCGTATCCTCTCTAATCCAACTGGAAGCAACTGGGGTTAACGAGAACCCTCCTCCTCTACTTCACTGATCTGTTCGAACACCCAGCTGGAACAAGCCAGAATTTCCGTGAACCTTCTTCCGCTGCTCCACTGATCGGTTCGATAGCTCAATCCTCGATCCTCGAGCTTCATACCTCCAAATCGACAGAACTGCTTAGACGCTGAATCCTCATGGCTCACCTCGTATGTTCAAGAACTGCTGAGACACTGAATCTTCATGGCTTACCTCGTATGTTCCAGCCCTTCCTCTCTTTTATTTATTATCCTAACCTTACATGTCAGATACATTTTATCTTCCTATTCTTGAGTTTAACTTCTTCACTGCCTTCTACTTACTTACTTATTTACACTTACCAAAATCCTATTAGTGCCTCCTTCTTCTGTCAGAAGAATGAAATTGTGTATTATTCTCTCAAAAATGAAAAAATAATGAATCATGGTGAGTGATGTAGTGTCATGATGTAGTACTGATAGCTGAGTGAGAATCATTTATGTGTTACCTTGTGCTGAGACAACAATCCTGCTCCACTTCTATCCCCACATGTTTTTGTGGTTAAAGTTTAATTGAGTCCCAAGGCCTCTGTCTTGTGGTAGATTACAAAACCTCCAATAATTATTAAAGGTGATTCATCTTTGGCCGATCTGATCTCCATGAGTGGTCCTATTATTTGTCTCTTGTTTTACATGGATAGACCTTATCTAACGGCCATGGACTGTGTTCACTTTTGTGGTTAACATTGAAAATGAGTCGCAAATCTATGGATACATCAAAACATTGATAAACATTATTAGTTTGATCATGTATACACTTTACCTGGAACTGATGACTGAGCTTGAGGATTATGGTGCTGTTGACCTAGTTTTCCGGAGGAGGTTCGCCCAGCATACTGGTGTTTGATGTCCACTAAAGGATTACCCGGCCTCTAATCAATTGTTGCTGTTTAATAATGTCTACTTCTTGTGTTTAGTTGATGTACTTGGTATGTACATATAATCTTGTGTGTATGTATATGTATGTAAATAATTATATATTATATTTATGTATATATATATATATAGGATTTATTTTGTTATATTATCTTGCAATTGACATGTGCTTGATTTGATTCATTTATACATATGATCTGATTCACCTATAAGTAATAGGCTTTCCAGTTTGAATCATTTGCATTACTAGTTTGTCGATCAACTACGGTGTTTATTGATTATGGTGACTTGACCTTAGTTTCTAGAAGATGTAGTCTCTGGTGATGATGAACTATATGCAAACTTGTCATTGGACGTTATATTTGCTACTTTTGTTGAGTGACTTATGCGTCTCGGTCAGTAGGCGACCACCTCGAATCTGGTTAGAGAAGCTCCTCTCTGTTAGTTTTTTGTTGGAGAAGTTCCTCTCTGTTAGTTTTTTTTATTTGTTAGAGAGGTTCCTCTCTGTTAGTTTTTGTTTATATAGTTTCTGTTGTGTGCACTCCCTATATTCATGAATTGTGATGATAAACCAACTTCCCAAATGTGTAAGGTAGGATCAGGACAATCCTATTCCTACTCCGGTGATATAACAGATCAACCCATGGACGCTTCTAGACCTTTGGATCATACCAATCCTTTAACTATGACACTCCCCCAATACGCAAGCTCAAATTCTGATAAAACAATGGATCCGACAATGGGGAAAGACTTGTATAACGTTGATTACCTTAATGACCCTCTCACCAGGTCCCTTGAACTTCTTACAGATGAAACTGACAATCGACCTCTTCTAAATTGCCCAGAGATAGACCCTGACTGTAACTTCTTTAATGACTTAACGTACAACACTACCTACTCTATCCCACTCTCACTATCCACTGAATTTACTCACTCACCAACACTCCTGTCGATAATGCACCTGAACTGTCGCAGCATATTAAATAAATTGGACGAAATAAAAGACCTGCTATCCCTTCTACCGGTAACCGTCCTGGCCCTTACAGAGACCTGGTTAACTGATGACCAAGCTGACCTAATTACCATACCAGGTTATCAATTCATAAGCAAACCTAGAGGTGATGGGAGGGGTGGTGGCGTGGCATTCCTAATAAAGCAGGAAACCTCTTTTGAAGTTCTTGGAGATTTAGGAGAAACCCGTTCTTTTGAAGGATTGTTTATTCGTTTACCTCTTAACCCAAAGTCATCTATAATAGGCGTGATACATAGACCTCCTGGTCAAAACTTAGATGATTTCGCCGCTGAAATAGAACCTGTATTATCAAAAATAAAGAAAAAATCTAAGGAACTATTCCTAGCTGGAGATTTCAACGCTGACTTGTTAAAGGTTAATCACCACAAACCAACTGAAGGCCTTTACAACTGCATGCTATCTCACCATCTTCTCCCAATAATTACTAAGCCATCTAGAATAACTGAACATTCCTCTACCTTGATAGATAACATTTATACTAATGCCTGGCCTAAACTATCTGGATCCTCAATTGTAGTCACCGACATATCAGACCATCTCCCTATTTTGGCCCAATTCGAATATGAATTAAACCGCTCAAACAAACCCAAACTTCAATCTTACAGGAAAATCACACCTGAATCTTTATCCAGCTTCCAAAACTCCATCTCTAAAATGAACTGGTCACCAGTCTTTGATGCTTGCCACGATCTGGATACGAATAGGGCCTATGATACTTTCCTCCAGAAGTTTAAACAGGAATATGACAAAGCATTTCCAATTTGCCAAAGTAAACCTAAAAGAAGAAACTCACCGAAAAAACCCTGGATGTCTGAAGGCCTACTAAATTCCTGCCAAAAAAAATCCAAATTATATCTAAAATTTATTAAAAACCCAAATTTACAAAACAAGAATGCATTTGTCACATATAGGAATAAATTTAAATCAATCCGGATGCAGGCTGAATCAAATTATTATGCAGCTGAATTTTGTAGACAAAGTAACAACCTTAAGGAAACCTGGAAAATCTTGAAAAACCTGATTGGCAGGTCCAATGGTGATGACAGAGATATTAATTCTCTAAAAATAAATGGTATCCTCACCACAAACCCCACAAAAATAGCAACTGAATTCAATAATTACTTTACTGATATTGCCCACTCTTTGGCTAAAAATATTCCTAACTCCAACTGCACCATTGAGCAAAATATGATCCCTTCGAAAGTAGACTCCTTTGGACTCACCGAAATATCAAAAGAGGAATTAATGCAATTAAGCCATACAATCCATGCTTCTCATGCCAAAGGGGTAGACGATATAGATCCCACTATAGCCCTTCCAAGCCTACCTAATATTATTCAACCATTAGTGGAAATTATTAACTGTTCCTTAAAAACTGGAATATATCCTCAAGCCCTAAAAATAGCAAAGGTGGTCCCTATTTTTAAAAAAGGATCAAGAGACGAAGTCTCTAATTATCGGCCTATATCTGTTCTTCCTTTTTTCTCAAAACTGTTTGAAAAGGCCATGTATGAACGTCTTAACAATTATATTACCAAATTCAATATTCTTTTTACCTCCCAACATGGATTTCAATCTGGCCACTCAACTTTTATGCCACTACTAAACATGCAAGATAAAATCTCAGATGCAATGGATAAAAATGAATTTTCTATAGGAATATTTCTGGACCTGGCCAAAGCCTTTGATACTATTGATCATAACATTCTACTAAAAAAATTATCTATCTATGGAATTCGAAATACTCAACTTAACTGGTTTAAAAGCTATTTAGAAAATAGAATGCAACTAGTTAGCTGTAATGGCGCTAAGTCCCCTCTAAAACTAATCAAATACGGGGTTCCTCAAGGCTCTATTTTAGGTCCTCTGTTATTTATTCTGTACATCAACGACCTACCCAATGTCTCATCTAACCTATTCTTCTTATTATTTGCAGACGATACGAATATTTTTAGCTCTCACTCCTCAATAGAAACATTAATCAATCATACAAACACAGAACTAGAGAAAGTAGCTGAATGGTTCCGTACTAATAAGCTAACCCTTAACCTGGATAAAACTAACTACATTATCTTTAGAGCATATAAAAAAACACTTCCTATCTCATATCCAAATTTATGTATCATGGGTACCCCTATTACTCAAGTCCAATCATCTAAATTTCTAGGAGTTTACGTTGACCAGCATCTATCCTGGAAAGAACATATATCTAATATCTCAACAAAAATTGCAAAAAACCTAGGAATTCTTACGCGCATATCTAGAATACTACCACCACAGACTAGAACTGCCCTCTACTATACACTCATACACCCATACATAACGTATTGTAATATAGTTTGGGCCTCTGCTTACAAGTCGAATCTTTCTAAACTTCTCATCCTCCAAAAACGAGCCATTAGATTTGTTGCAAACCTCCCTTATGGAGCTCATACAAAACCAGAATTTTTAAGCCTAAAAATATTAAAACCAGTTCAGATAAGGCAGGTCCAAATTGGGATATTTATGTACCGATATGCCCATAATCAACTACCATCAACTTATAGAGATTACTTCCAACCTAATTTTATTCGTAATCGCTGCTCAAGAAATACTAACCCCTTCTATACTCCTTTCGCCCGTACAAATACTAGACTTACATCAATAAAATGTGCCGGACCAAGAACCTGGAATAGTATTCCCCATAGTATTCGCTCTCTGCCATCTCTCCAGTTATTTAAACGGGAGTTTTCAACCTATATCCAACTAGGAGTGTAAAACCGCCATATATAGTCAAACTTAACACCCCTATGAAATACCACAACAGTAAGTCATCCTAACCTGGGAGTGTGCACTTATTATGCACTTATTGTGCACTTATTATTTACTTTTCTTGTCGTTGCACTGTATGTACCTTGTTTTCCTACCTCCTTCCACGTTTATGTATAATTATTTTTATGTTAGTTAAGCATTTACTGTTTCAGTTCTTTTTTACACCACTCAGATGGCCATGAAGCATCTTTCTAACCTAATGATCTCAGGTGGCCCTGGCTGGCGGGACCTTCGGCCCCTTTTGGGTCTCCTGGGTAAACCAACAATAACTGAATAAACATGATGTAATTGCGACTTGTATTAAGTTGGTTACCGAATAAAATGTTATGTTATGTTATGTTATGTTATACCAACTGGCAACTCTGCATGATTGAGAAACGCACCCAGAAACCAAACGGTCTGATAAACCATGGGAGGATTTAGGAAAGACTCATGGTTTGTACATTTACAGTGCATTCCGTGCCTTCCAATGAACTGTAGCGCTGCCTAAGTGATTCTGATAAAAGGTTCCATGTGAGCAAATTTACCTTCTGAGCAGTTCTGTCCTGTGTAGCCAGGCGCACAGATGCAATATCGACCGTTAGGTTCATCAATGCAGGTGCCTCCGAATGCACAAGGGTTGCTTAGGCAATAGCTTGGATCTTAAAATAACAAATGTCACTGTTACCATCAGAGATCTAAAAGTGCGATGAAAACATTAATGTAAAAGAAGAAGAAAATAATAATAATAATAATAATAATAATAATAATAATAATAATAATAATAATAATAATAATATAGTCTCCGGACTATTTAGGCCACCTGAGGGATCCTTGATACCTCGGGTAAAAAAAATAATAATAATAATAATAATAATAATAATAATAATAATAATAATAATAATAATAATAATAATAATACACTTAACTGATGCAATCCTACCACTTTGTCCCACTGGCTTTTGAAACCATGGTACCATTATTAATGCCAAGGGACTGGCCTTTCTCGCCGACGTGGGTCGTCTTCTGGGCCAAATTTCGCGCGACCCAAGAGAAACCAGTTGTTCGTTTCAGCGCCTGTCGGTTGTGATCCAACGTTTCAACGCTGTTGTGTTCCACAGCACTTTTGTTCTTCCAGATCTTAACAAGGATGGCCACTCCAGAGTAAACATTGCTTATTAATATCTGACACCTGAGAAATTATAGATACCTCGGGTAATAAAAAAATGATAATAATAGCAATAATAATAATAATATTCTTTATTATATCAAACCGACAAGCGCAGTATAACTACAATTCAGAGTAAGAACGGAATATCACCAGTTATTACAGGAGTCGAATTTAAGTTAACTGTTTTGGTAGCCATGCAAGGCGTCCATCACGTCTTAGAGCTCATTTTACCAACTCGCGAACGAAAGGCTGAGTCGACCTTTGGGAGGGTAGTGGGAGGCGTCCGGAAGTTCTTTGTGCCGGAGTTTTACCATTACCCTAAACCCTCCCCAGAAAAGAAGATGTCATAGAAGGATTTCCTGGTCAAGACAGAGTTTAGAAGGATGATGCGATGAAAACATGCTTCATTACCTCATTTAAATCTGTACTATGCAACAGTGAGTCCGTTAGTGAATTATTGTATGACTTCTAACTGCGCTTGCAAACAAGTTCTTTAATTGCAATTTATGACTTCTATCTCGCTAAGACCCTGTATACTGTTCATTTAGAATAAACCTTCAAATGATTCTTTCCTATTTGAAATATTGCGGGAGGACTTCAGCTATCACTAGGTCAAATGTCTGATATGATATGGAAGTCATGCTTACCATGTTGGCAGTGGTCACCTGTGTATCCAGGCGGACATTGGCAGACGTAGCCATTCACTATAGGCAGACACGATCCTCCATTCACACAAGGATCACTCTCGCAGTAGTTGATTTCTGTGAGCAGACATAACAAATACTTTTTATAATTCTTGCCAGACATGTGAGAAGCTGCATCCATCTCATAACGAATATAATCTTCAGAATGCAAGCAATTTATACACGTCAATAACATTACATTAATGAAGATTTTTCGGCATGTATGACTTCTAAATGCGCTTGCAAATAAGTTCTTTCATTGCAATTTATAATTTCTATCTCGCTAAGACACTGGATACGGTTCATTTAGAACAATCTTTCAAATTTTTCGTATTTGAAATGCCGCGAGAGAACTTCAGCTATCACGTCAATAATATTACATTAGTAAAGATTATTCTGCATCTTTTGCCTCCTCCAAGTTATTGCCAATCTCTCTTCGTTGCTCAAATTCACTTCCTTCAAAAGCGGCTAAAAACTTACTTCTTCTTCGTGGCTTTCAAGCACTTGGATATTTAATTGCATCTTCTCCTGGCGACTAATTATAAATATTATCCGCGACTCAGATTCACATTGCGACGTGGCCTTGCGTGTGTTACCAATTTAATTATAACAATAATCATAGCAATAATATTTATAATAATAATAATAATAATAATAATAATAATAATAATAATAATAATAATAATAATAATAATAATAATAATAATAATAATAATAATAATAATAATAATAATAATATTTATGGTGATGATGATAATAATAATAATAATAATAATAATAATAATAATAATAATAATAATAATAATAATAATAAAAATAATAATAATAATAATAATAATCACTAGGCCAAATGTCTGATTTGATATGGAAGTCAAACTTACCGGATTGGCAATGGTCGCCTGTGTATCCAGGCGGACATTCGCAGACGTAGCCATTAAAAATAGGCAGACACGATCCTCCATTCGCACAAGGTCTACTATCGCAGTAGTTGATTTCTGTGAGTAGAATGAACAAATCCTTCTAATAATTATTGCCAGACATATCAGAAGCTGCATCCGGCTCATAGCGACTTTAATCTTCAAAGTGATGGTCACTAACTAATTTTTTTAGTTAAACTTTTACTATTTCTCAACTAAAACAAGTTTAACTAAAGGTTGGCAACTGATTTTGTAAATAAGTTAACTAAACTAAAACTAATTAGTTACACTTTTTCCAACTTTTTAACAAACTTTTTCACAAACACTTCACAATAACAGAGGTTACGTGAACTTACTGTAATAATGCAGAGCGTCAATGACAATTTCACTTTCAAACTATATGATGTGTACTAGACTAATAGTACTACTACAGTTCTACCAGAAAATCGTGAAGAAAATTGCTAATGCAAGCGATGATGCATCGTGCAATGCAATGCAGTTCACTTGATTTGAAAAGACTCATCCAAATAGAATATTTACTATTTGGTTGAGTTGTGACCGTTTTCCCTTGATTTTGACCTTTTGTACAATTAAGGTTCCCATGTCAGATTAAATCCGATTAGGTAAAACTATATCAGACAACAAATGTAAACATGAGTTAGATTATTATATTACATAGATTATTTGACGACTGACCATTGGACGAGTAAACATACAAATATAATCACCAATGAACTGTAGCGTTGCCTAAGTGATTCTTCTAAAAGGTTACAGGTGAACGAATTTACCGACTGAGCAGTCCAGTCCGGTGTAGCCAGGCGCACAGAAGCAATATCCACCGTTAGGTTCATCAATGCAGGTGCTTCCGAATGCACAAGGACTGCTTAGGCAATAGCTTGGAGCTAAAAATAAAAAATGTCACTGTTACCATCATAGATCTAAAAGTCAAATGTAAATATTAACTTTAAAAATATAATAGTAGTAGTAGTAGTAGTAGTAATAATAATAATAATAATAATAATAATAATAATAATAATAATAATAATAATAATAATAATAATAATAATAATAATAATAATAATAATAATAATAATAATAATACCGTTTGAAGACCCAGTAACACACCCTGAGGTTGGCCAACCGCTTCTCAAACACATCCCACGGGGTGCTCGATTGGCATGTTCACAATCACTAACCAATATTCTGCAGTCGATTTGTAGTCGCCCCTCTGACCTTGATGGCTGGCGGGCTCTGCTTAGGTTTGCACCGGATGTTTTAGCTCAGCCCAAAAGAGCTGGCCGAAGACACAATTTGGCAAATATAGTGAAGAGACGGGTGGAAACCCTGGGACAGTCCACTGAACCATCTGTGGTCGCTGCCACAGCGGGGACTGGGTGCGGAGCCCCTCTGAAACGCTCAGATGCCCGTCTGGCTGCTGTCGCCTCCAAACTGGAGGATGGCAATATTAGTGCAGCCGTACGCATTCTCTGTGATCAGAGTCGGCCCGCAACACCAAACTTGGAGAACTTCAACATCTTGGTTGGCAAACATCCAACAGACCCTCATCCTGATAGTCTCGCTGGTCTTCCATGCCCTACCACCATAACCCCGTTTCAAGTTGAGCAGTTGGATGTAGAAGCAGCCATTCGCTCTTTTCCATCAGGTTCTGCTGGAGGACCAGACGGGCTGCGCCCCCAACATCTTCTTGAGCTCATTAACCATCGTGAGTCGTCGTTGGCATTACTTAGGCAATTGACCGAGTTCATTAACATACTGCTACGTGGTGCGTGCCCGCCAGAAGTGAGACCTGTATTGTTTGGTGGCAGCTTTATTGCACTCACCAAGAAGTCAGGAGATCTAAGGCCTATAGCGATTGGGTACACTTTGAGAAGGGTGGCTGCCAAGTGTGCTAACAGATATGCAGTTGGTAAACTGGCTTCCTTTTTGCCCCACTGCAGGTTGGCATAGCTACTCCAGCTGGATGTGAGGCAGCAGTTCACGCAGCAAGAAAATATGTTTCTGCTATGCCCCAGGACCATGTATTTGTCAAATTGGATTTCTCTAATGCATTTAATAGCCTACACAGAGATATAATGCTTCAGTCTGCCTACACTGTGATTCCTGAAATTTACAGCTTCGTTCATCAGTCATATTCATCTGCTTCTGTGTTAAAATTTGGTCCTTTTTCCATCTCTTCTCAAATGGGTCCTCAGCAGGGAGACCCCTTGGGCCCACTTCTGTTTTGTCTCCCTCTTCAGCCGGTGTTACACTCAATGCAGTCTGACCTTTGCATTGGCTATCTTGATGACCTCTCATTGGGTGGCAGCCCAGAGACTGTTGCAAACGATATTGCATCATTGGTTTCATTAAATGCTTCCTTTGGGCTGAATCTGAACTTGAATAAATGTGAGTTCTACTCTCCTTCAATTGCTTCTTCCAAACACCCCTCATTTTCAGAACTCCAGTGTGTTAACTTCGAGTCACTCACACTTTTGGGGGCTGCTCTTTTCAAAGGTTCAGCACTAGATGGCATGCTGCAGGCACATTGTGAGACTCTTGGCAGTGCCATTGATGATCTCTGCCAATTGCCAGCACAGAGCAGCCTTACCCTTTTAAGGTCCTCATTTGGTGCACCAAAGCTTAGCCATGTGCTTCGTTGCTCCCCATGCCAAGACCATCCTACGCTGGGACGACTGGATGAAATAATGAGGAATGGGCTTGAACGCATCATCAACATCAGTTTGAACAAACATCAATGGATGCAGGCTTCACTTCCCATTCGAGATGGTGGTCTGGGTTTGAGACGAGTGTCTTCGCTGGCTTCTTCTGCCTATATGGCCTCAGCTGCGAGCACTTTGGAACTTCAGGCTGCTATCTTGACCAAATGCACCACTGTCCCAGATGCTTACTTTGAGGAGATGATGGTTGCACGCCATGACACTTTACCAGCTATCACAGAGTCTTTACCGGCTAAACAGGGGGCATGGGACAGGCCTTTGGTAGAGAGAGACAAGCTGTCAATTATGGCCTCCATGAGCAATCCTGTTGATCGGGCTAGACTGGCTGCTGCCTGTTTTCCACACTCTGGAGATTGGCTAACTGCCCTTCCAATCACTTCTTGTGGCCTCTGCATTGATAATGAGGCGGTGCGAGTGGCAGTTGGTCTTCGGTTGGGCCTTGACCTCTGTCGCCCTCATACGTGTAGATGCGGAGATGCTGTTGGCTCAGATGGTCACCTTGGGCTAGTTTGTAGACTTTCGAAGGGACGCTCTATCCGCCATCATGCCATAAATGATCTAATTTGGCGTTCACTACAGAGTGCAGATGTCCCAAGCACGAAGGAGCCAACGGGTCTTCTGCGGACCGATGGCAAACGGCCAGATGGTGCTACACTTGTTCCCTGGTCTGCTGGCAAATACATGACCTGGGATGCTACAGTGGTCCACACTTGTGCTGCTTCCTACTTGTCACAGACTGCAATTTCAGCAGGCTCCGCAGCTGAGCAAGCCGCGGTTCATAAGACTGCCAAATATGCATTGTTGCCTGCAACCCACTTGTTTGTTCCCGTTGCCTTTGAAACCCTTGGACCTGTAAACGCTGAGGGTGCAGAATTTCTCTCTGAGCTGGGACGTCGCATTTCAGTTGTCTCTGGAGATCAACGGGAAACTAAATTTCTGTTCCAACGTCTTTCCATCTGTGTGCAGCGCCACAATGCCATTGCATTCAGAGGCACATTTCAGGATGGCTGTGTAAACTGGGACGAGGCCTGATTTCTCGGAGAACGTTTTTTACTCCTAACCTAATTTTCTGTTCCTAAGGGATTATATCTACCTCGGGTTAAAAAAAAAAAAATAAAAAAAATAATAATAATAATAATAACAATAATAATTATAATTAATAATAATAATGCATTTCCATGATCACTTACATCGGGAGACTGTTAGCGCATGTATAAGGAGACCTTCGCGAAACCACATATCTGTTCCAACTCTTTTCTCTGAACACACAACGATTCAACGCTGTTGCAATCTGCGGGACCTTTGCCAGCCTTTTGCCCGATTCCGAGGTGTTCTAACCGTTCCAGACTTTTTTAGCAATTTAATTAATCTTGAAGTCCCTGATAGATCATGTTTACAATTTTATAATAATAATAATTATAATAATAATAACAATATTTTTATTATTTCAAACCGACAAACGCTGTACGACTACAATTCATAGTAAGAAAGAAGACTGATCACTGGTTTTTACAAGAGTCGAATTAACTGCTTTGGCAGCCATGCAAGGCGTCCTTCACGTCCTGGTGCTCATTTTACCAACGCCATCTGGCGAGTGAAAGGCTGAGTCGACCTTTGGTAGGGTAGTGGGAGGCGTTCGTATGTTCTTCGTGCCAGAGTTTAACCATTACCCTAAACCCCTCCACAGAAAAGAAGATGTCACAGAAGGATTTCCTGGTCGGGACAGAGTTTAGAAGGATGATGCGATGAAAACATGCTTCATAAACTCATTTAGAAAGAACGAAATCTGTATTATGCAACAATGAGTTCCCTACTTAATTATTGCACGACTTTTAAATGCGCTTGCAAATAAGTTCTTGTGATTGCAATTGAAAACTTCTATCTCGCTAAGACACTGTAATTGCAATTGAAAATTTGTATTGCGTCATTTAGAGACAGACTCAACTCCTAATTCTGCGTGTGTCACGAATTTCTATGTAAAATGTTACATTGCCAGTGAGAGACTTAACTTGAAAAAGAACTTCTAAGTTACGAGGAGCGCCCGCCAGAATAACAATTGAGTCATCAAGTCTCAAAGACTTAAGCCACACTCGACACTGCGTTAGTCAATGGACTTCCTTTCCAGTGTTATGCAACAGTTTCTGTTGGAAGCGACGGTTCCTCTGCTACAGTAGCCATAGCCTGGAAACGCAATTATTGGTCAACAAGGTTCAAGCGGTGAAGAAGCGATAACCGAAGGGAATGCCAGAAGGAAGTTCTGAACATGCTGTTCAGAACCACTCTGACAACAAGACCAAAATCCTTCGAAGCTGATTCTGCTCATATTGTTTGTCGTTGGACCAGTGTCCTCACTGGCACTACCTTCCTCTAACATCTGAGGATGGTCATTGGAAATGGCCGTGGCCTACTATTCAAATGACCGTCTTCCTCTAACTTACCTAGGACTTCATTCACAATGCGCCTCTGAGTGGTGTGCACTGCGCGAGGCGCTATATAAATTGATAGATACAATACAAACCTACCCTTTCTGCATTATGCAAAAAAATAAGTACAAGAGCAATATGCGTGCTAATAAATAAGTTAAACATCGCTAAATTACACAGTGCCCTGGCGAATAAAAGGTTTACAGAGACATGCGGCAACCAAAATCTTTGTAATCACTTTTACCCATGGTGTTGTGTTCCAATATTGAAGCACACAATATAATTGCATTAAGTCAAAGTTAAAGTAAGCCCAAAAAATTATCACGGAGTATGAGAAACAAGCGATGCACACGCACTTTAACAAAAGTCAAATGCACTTTATAAATTGTCAAGTGCGCATTGTAAAATGTCTAATTCCCTACATTACAGTTCCAGTCACTGAAAGTTCTAAAAGAACAGTATTAACTTTAGTTTGCAGTAAATGTACCTTTCGTCGCGATCTTTCGAAATTTATACACTCGGAAGAAAACACTTTCTGATAACTATGAGTCTTTTCAAATTCGTGACTTTTCTACAGATTTTCTGCGAAAAACTGTTCCCAATGGTTTAAACTTATATTCACTAGATGGCATTATTTCCGAGTAACTAAATTTTCTTCGAAATGTTTGAATATTGGCCAACTGAGCAAAAACGGTGTAGTGATAGGCCTACAGAGAATTACACAACTGCAAAAAATTTGATTTTTACCTAATTTCTTTCTGCAATATAGACCTCCTCAGTAATTCTATGTATAATTTTAAGCTATGCGGATCACGCCTAGGGGTTGTTGGCTACGACAGCATATGTTTCAGGAAAAAAGATTCACGTACCAATGATGCGCTAAGCGCTTGGCTTTACGCAACTTTGTCTTTCAGGTGAGGGTCGGGTGACGGATAGGGAATGGAGCTGAGTGATAAAGTGGTTAGAGGCTTATGTGTGTTTAATATTGGTGTCACTCGTTTTGGTGCCAAATACCTAGCTACGCCACTCGATATATCGTAAAGTATAATTTTACTCGCTTTAAGTCTGTACTTGGATAAGTAACTGTAATATGTAACTTTTCTTATGCCTAGTTTTTGACTCTGAATTTGTTTACAATTAATCTTGGATTTTGAGGAATTAAGAATTAGAATAACTAAAAAATTGTAATTTTCGTTGGCCAGTTTTAATATTCGTCAATTATATTCGTCAATTTCTAGAAAACTTAATATTCGTAACACGCGCATACTCGTTCTATGCTAGTACCTTCTCCGTTATGAGCATACTCTCCGGAAGATATCAAAGCGGAATCGTCGTAATCAATTTCCTCCCAACATACTTGACTGACGTTTGAACTTTTCCAAGAAGAATTGGTCAGAACATAGTTATCATCTGTTAACACCAGAATAGCCGCCACAACCCCAAGTATGTAAATTATTTAAAAAATGTTTAAATATTGGCATACCGGACAAACAGAGGTAAAAAAAAGCATACAAATACATGAAAATTTGATTTTACCTAATCTCTTTCTGCAGTATACGTCAACATCATCCTTCTCCGAGGTATATTGCCTCAGCCAGATCCATGCAGCGTTGGAGCTAATTCCAGATATGAAAATCCAATCACTGTTTCCATTATGACCGTATGCAATGGCAAACATCCAAGCGGAATCGTCGAAATCAATTTCCTCCCAACCGACGTGACTGACGTTTGAACATTTCCAGGAGGAATTTGTCAGAACATATTCATCACCTGTTGACGCCAGAATACCCGCCGGAGAATCTAAAAGTCCATTTTTTCCATGAATCGCTATTAATCTCGTAGTACATGGAAGATCGACAACGTCCGGTAACTGATAGTTGCCGACATTTGGAAGGTCAGTTATCTCAATACCATCGATGTAGAGTCTGATTTCGTCATCCGCCGTAACAGACAGATTTCTTTTCTGACAGGAGAACTCAGAAACAGATGTCGCTTCCAATTCGACAACAGACAGAAGATGGAAAACTGAAGAAAATAAA